>JASANG010004111.1:0-113298 GCA_030248215.1 Enoplolaimus lenunculus | reverse complement strand
TAATTCGATTTTCGCTTTTAAGAAAAGTTTCCTCGTTCTTGAAAATAAACAATTTTTTTTGCATCTCGATTAAGGACCCTTCAAAGTTCGCACCGATGAGAGAGCGAGAGTACCTGCTCGGAGAATGAAAAAAAAAAGAACAATAAAGAATCGCGCAACTACTTTTTGGACAAAATTTCGTCCATTTTACAGTAATCGTCTGTTTTTCGGGGCAGTTTTTTAAATTACTTCGAATCCTTCTCATACTTCTCAAAATCGGTCCTCCATAGCTTTTTCGTTTTTTTGGATACATGCCGCCTATCTTCTTTTACAATAAAATATAACAAATATTTTTATTTCTTGAAATCGCAATTTTTTTACTATAAATTTATTTTGCTGTGCAATTTTAATGCTAAAACAGCAAAATGGGGACCAAAAACAAACATCTTGTACGTCTAAAAACTACACAGCACCAGTTGTTTTAAAATATTTGTAAAGACTGATAAAACAAAAGAGAGAGAGAGAAAATGTTTGAAGTTTAAGACAAAAAATGGTGTTTCTACGTATGTACTTCTGCAACCGATCCGTGATCTAAGCAAATAATGAATGAAGACGAAATATTTGTCTTAAAGAATCGTAATGGCAGACGCATCCAAATGCTAGACAACCCTTATTTTTCGGTAAAGTAAACGAATATTATTATGCGCGAAATATACATATACATATACACGTATATATATAGTAATGTGAAACTAAATACGTTAAAAATAAACACCTTTTTAAATAATGCGTTAAAAGGTTCTCACAGTTTGAGCCCCACTGCATCTGCAGCAAAATTTACGTAAAATGCTCTATAAGGTCATTTTTTAACTGAGAATTATTTAGCAGGATTAGCTGGCAAATGTGAAACACGCTCTAAAGCTCAAACAATTTAGCGGTGTATTCATATTTCATATATATGCATATTTCTCGAGCATCAAAATTACATTAGATCCATTGAACCGAAAAGTTTGCATATCTGCGTAGTTTAGTAGTTATGGTAGCGGACAAGTAATTACGCTCATCGAGGATTTGAGCCCCAGCACATCTGCAGCAAAATTTTCGTGGTAGGTTTTATATATAGTGCTACTTAAACGTTTAACATTTGGAAAAATGCTAAAATACAAGTCTAAAAAGAATATAATAATTATTAAAATGCATGTATTTCTGTAAGTTTGTCGTAACTGAGAAATTCATCAAACATCGTTAGTTGGTCATATGTTACTGCAGTTTTTATGCGATCAAACATTTGGCATTAAGAAACTGAAAATTATTTTCTTAATAAAATAATTGCTAATAAATTTAAACGTTTAAAATTTCGAAAAATGTTAAAATACAGGTCTAAAAAGAACATAATAATAATAATAATAATAATAATCATAATAATAATAATATTAATAGTAGTAATAATAATAATTAAAATGCATGTATTTCAGTTAGTTTTACGTGGTTGACATATTCTTCAAACATCTTTAGTTGGTCAAAAACTGATTACTCAAAACGTTTACACAAAAAGTAAAGGTTCTGGTTAAAGCTTAACATATTGACCAATTTGTTTGTAAATATGATCTAAAATTATTGTGACTGATGTGTAAAAAAGGCTAAAAATCTCTTAATATCTGCAATACGTTTGGAACTGAATATATATCAGGTTGCAGGCTTGTCTGCTTAGCTAAAACAACCAAATTTTGGACAAGTTATGTAACTTTCTGCTGAATAAATATTTTTCAGCTTTAATAGTGTAGGGTCATCAAATTAATATTCACAAATCTTCATGAAGAGTTTATTATTAAATTATTAATTTAAAACTGGCAAACGCAAAGTAAAACGTTCATATATACATTCAAAGTTGTAACATTACTGTTTATTTCAATCAGTTGATTAGTCGTACCACAAGCTAGTTAGTTAATATTTCTGAGTTAACATCAGTAAGATAAGTTGATTAAAGTCATATTCGCACTTGCAAGTTTTGCCCAAAATCCCGTTCGAAAAACTTGCAGCTGCAAATAATTCATTAAAAATCATAGCTAAGAATTTAGTTCACATGTGTGAATGACCATGTAAGTTCAATGAAATTATACCAGCCGATTTCTTATTGGCTAATGAAAAAAATGGAAGTTCTCGAAGCAAAAACTTACACGTGTGAATAGGGCTTAACTCAGAATGATTCGGATCAACTCGGAATTCTGCGTTTTGATAGCACTAACTCAAAAATAGGGATTCAGCTCATTCACAGTTAAAATTAACTCTCTGGAATTTACGGCGATTTAAAAACGAAAAAAAACCCACATTATTTCATTAGGTATTGCACCTGTTTAGTTTCTGCAACACCCTATATATAGTTGCACATCGACAATTTGTTGACATCTCAACCACCGTTGTTATAGCGCAAAAACTTATCATTCAAATTATATATTTCCAAAAAAGCTTCAAACCCTCACAAGTGCCAACTTTACTACAACAATGCCACTTTAATTAGGCATTAATAGTCTGAATAATTCTGTTGATATATAAATATATATGTATATATGTATAAATACAAGGCTTCCTCAACGGAACCGGAAACTTGCTAATCTAGCATCAAAAGGCGACATAAAACATAAATAAACCCGCTTTCGCCTTAAGTATTGAACAGTTAAAACACTGAGAACAATGTTAGGGTATTTGAGTAAAAAACGCGAACAAGGAATATATCTCTAAACACAAGAAACTTGCTCTTATGTCAAGTTCAGTTGTGATAACAATATTGCAATGCAAATTGTTCACCAGAAACCAACAAATATGTACCTATTTTTTGGTGAAATAGCTCTATCATATATATGAATGTTACCATTTCGAATCTTTACAAAACATTTAAAAAATATTTACTATGCCCGATTTAAAAACCGTCAAAATTTAGATGCACCAAAATGTAACTCGTCTTAATTACAGATTCTCCTGTCCATACTGCGAGACGTGGACATTGGTGAACACAGAAACTTTGAGACTTTGGCTTAGGCTTAGTGGACAAACCAGTATAACTAACATGGGCTGTAACGTAGTAATGTTTTTTATACCGAAAAATATGTATCCTTTTTGACCTGAAAATCACTATGTCCGTCTGTAGACGTAGCAAAGAACACGGCTGATAGCTCACTGTATCTAAAGATCGCATCCTCCCTTAATAACTAGTTACAGGCCGGGTGTCAAGTATATGCTTATAAAATTTAAAATTTTGAAAACTCCGGCAACCCTCAAACACTGGAAAAGAATTATTATTAAGCTTTCAAGAAAAAGATTTAAATTGTTTTTATAAGTTCTACGGGGTTAAGTAACTTGAATTTAGTGGTATTTTTGTAAGAGGGCGGTTCGTGTTGGATTTTTTATGAAGGAGTTTCGTTTGTTGTTGTTGTTGTTGTTGGGTGTGTGTGTGGGAGGAAGCCATTACCCAGAAGAAAATAGATGATTGGCGTGCCTTAAACAAAGACGGTTGCGAAATATAAATAGCAGGTGCTAAAGCTCGACTTTATGCATTTTTGAATATAATTTAAAAATAGACAGCACCAACACCGGGTTAACGGCTTAATCAGTGGTTGTCAGCCGGAAAAATTACACGAAAAAATGGGGGTTTTCACTTTTTTCATATATCCGATGGGGGGTGGAAAAAAATAAAAACGGAAATGGTTATGTAGGTGGGTGGAAATTAAACGTTCCATAAATATAACTTCCAATTAAATATGATAGGTATACAAATAGCGTTCATATAAGATGACATTCAAGCAATTCAAATGCAACAGAGGGGGTTGGGTTGAGACTGCAATAACACTGTATATAATATATATATATATATATAAAAAAAAAAAATAAAAAAAAAAAATATTACACAAAAAATAGTGAAAATGTATAATATGAATGATAAATGGATTTTGAATTAAAGTTTGATATTATTTGGTTGTAGATTGTTTGTATGGGGGGGAAAAGTGCGTTTGGGTTCAAGCTACTTTGCTAGCATATTTTCCAATTAAGAGACTCGATGTCAGAGGAAAGCCAAAAATTGTCTTGAAATTCAAGATATATATACATATATATAACACGTCTGACCAGTTAGCTTGCTTCATGCATCAGCTTTCGATGACCTCCCTGGATCACTCTACGCCCAAATTTGAATTTTCGAAAGATTCGATTTTTAAGGTCCCCCTTGAGATACAAATATTTTTTTGGAACAGTTAGACAAATTATATGTATAACATTCGACGCATCTTGTAGAATTGGGACGAACAGGGTTAAATTTTAAAAACCAAAATTCTGACTAACAAGTTATTGTCAAATAACTAAATTTGACGCCGACCCATGATCACTGCGAGCACACCAAATCAATTATTTGACAACTAACCATTAACCAGATTTTGATTGCAGAAAATTTAACACCACTGGACTCATCTCTGCAAGTTGCGTCGAATGACATAGGTATAATTTGTCTTACTTCGCGGTAAAAACTATTCACATTCGAGAGTGAAACCATCAGAGAAGATCAACAGAAGCTCAAATATGCAAAAATTTTCAATGTCCAATTATTCTAGGGCAAACTTCGGATGGGGGTGTGATAACAAAAAGGACCAGGATTCCGGCTGCACCATGCCTACGATGGTAATGTGCTACATAACTTTAAACTCTTAATTTTAATGAAAATGAACGCGTTAGAATACATCCGGATTTAAGTAATATTTCTCCACAATGCGTAATTTGAATATCGTTCCAACGGATTTATATGCCCTCAATTTTATTAGATGCATAAAAGATAGAAGAAAATATACTGAATCGACAAGAAAAATTGCAGTTGCACCGCATTAGTTTAAAAATTCTGTTCTACCATACGATAACACCTTCAGGCGTCAGCCCAATGGTGGTGAGACCCAAAAGCTGTTTCAGTTTCCGCAGGTGCCTGACCCGAAGAACCCTGCTAAAAATTGTTTAGTTTAATATTGAAATAAAACCTCTTGATCTGAGCAGAACACAAGTCTGACAGCAAAACAGTTTTTTTCGGAAACTGATATCCGGTTATACTTCCTGTTTTCCGGTTTTGAAACTAACACAGTGAATGCTAAAAATTTTGCAGCAACTACAGCACAATGCCAATAATCTGTCTGACTATAACTCTACACTCTGCAGATGTGAAACTTGACGTCTAAAAGGGTTGTACTCAAATATTATATATAGGTTCGAGTGGCGTTCTCCAACAACAACAACACTACCGTCAACAACAACAACAAGGACAACAACCAAAACGTGGCCTGTCATGAAGAAAAGGTTCGCAACGCAAACGGCGCCCTCTTTGAGCAAAGAAGTCATTCAATCTGAGAGTCGTCTTAAAGTTACCAGTTGTAGCGACGTGATTAGCTCAATTCAATTTTGTATCTACTTGAAAGTTGTCACATAATATATAATCTTTCTTTCCAGTGTTTGAGGGTTGCCGGAGTTTTCAAAATTTTAAATTTTATAAGCATATACTTGACACCCGGCCTGTAACTAGTTATTAAGGGAGGATGCGATCTTGGTGCGGTGAGCTATAGCCGTGGTTCTTTGCTGCGTCTACAGACGGACATAGTGATTTTCAGGTCAAAAAGGATACATATTTTCGGTATAAAAAACATTACTACGTTACAGCCCATGTTAGTTATACTGGTTTGTCCACTAAGCCTAAGCCAAAGTCTCAAAGTTTCTGTGTTCACCAATGTCCACGTCTCGCAGTATGGACAGGAATCTGTAATTAAGACGAGTTACATTTTGGTGCATCTAAATTTTGACGGTTTTTAAATCGGGCATAGTAAATATTTTTAAATGTTTTTAAAGACTCGAAATGGTAACATTCATATATATGATAGAGCTATTTCACCAAAAAATAGGTACATATTCGTTGGTTTCTGGTGAACAATTTGCATTGCAATATTGTTATCACAACTGAACTTGACATAAGAGCAAGTTTCTTGTGTTTAGAGATATATTCCTTGTTCGCGTTTTTTACTCAAATACCCTAACATTGTTCTCAGTGTTTTAACTGTTCAATACTTAAGGCGAAAGCGGGTTTATTTATGTTTTATGTCGCCTTTTGATGCTAGATTAGCAAGTTTCCGGTTCCGTTGAGGAAGCCTTGTATTTATACATATATACATATATATTTATATATCAACAGAATTGTTCAGACTATTAATGCCTAATTAAAGTGGCATTGTTGTAATAAAGTTGGCACTTGTGAGGGTTTGAAGCTTTTTTGGAAATATATAATTTGAATGATAAGTTTTTGCGCTATAACAACGGTGGTTGAGATGTCAACAAATTGTCGATGTGCAACTATATATAGGGTGTTGCAGAAACTAAACAGGTGCAATACCTAATGAAATAATGTGGGTTTTTTTCGTTTTTAAATCGCCGTAAATTCCAGAGAGTTAATTTTAACTGTGAATGAGCTAAATCCCTATTTTTGAGTTAGTGCTATCAAAACGCAGAATTCCGAGTTGATCCGAATCATTCTGAGTTAAGCCCTATTCACACGTGTAAGTTTTTGCTGCGAGAACTTGCATCTGCAAACTGTACGCAGAACTTCCATTTTTTTCATTAGCCAATAAGAAATCGGCTGGTATAATTTCATTGAACTTACATGGTCATTCACACATGTGAACTAAATTCTTAGCTATGATTTTTAATGAATTATTTGCAGCTGCAAGTTTTTCGAACGGGATTTTGGGCAAAACTTGTAAGTGCGAATATGACTTTAATCAACTTATCTTACTGATGTTAACTCAGAAATATTAACTAACTAGCTTGTGGTACGACTAATCAACTGATTGAAATAAACAGTAATGTTACAACTTTGAATGTATATATGAACGTTTTACTTTGCGTTTGCCAGTTTTAAATTAATTTAATAATAAACTCTTCATGAAGATTTGTGAATATTAATTTGATGACCCTACACTATTAAAGCTGAAAAATATTTATTCAGCAGAAAGTTACATAACTTGTCGAAAATTTGGTTGTTTTAGCTAAGCAGACAAGCCTGCAACCTGATATATATTCAGTTCCAAACGTATTGCAGATATTAAGAGATTTTTAGCCTTTTTTACACATCAGTCATAATAATTTTGGATCATATTTACAAACAAATTGGTCAATATGTTAAGCTTTAACCAGAACCTTTACTTTTTGTGTAAACGTTTTGAGTAATCAGTTTTTGACCAACTAAAGATGTTTGTAGAATATGTCAGCCACGTAAAACTAACTGAAATACATGCATTTTAATTATTATTATTATTACTACTATTAATATTATTATTATTATGATTATTATTATTATTATTATTATTATGTTCTTTTTAGACCTGTATTTTAACATTTTTCGAAATTTTAAACGTGTAAATTTATTAGCAATTAATTTATTAAGAAAATAATTTTCAGTTTCTTAATGCCAAATGTTTGATCGCATAAAAACTGCAGTAACATATGACCAACTAACGATGTTTGATGAATTTCTCAGTTACGACAAACTTACTGAAATACATGCATTTTAATAATTATTATATTCTTTTTAGACTTGTATTTTAGCATTTTCCAAATGTTAAACGTTTAAGTAGCACTATATATAAAACCTACCACGAAAATTTTGCTGCAGATGTGCTGGGGCTCAAATCCTCGATGAGCGTAATTACTTGTCCGCTACCATAACTACTAAACTACGCAGATATGCAAACTTTTCGGTTCAATGGATCTAATGTAATTTTGATGCTCGAGAAATATGCATATATATGAAATATGAATACACCGCTAAATTGTTTGAGCTTTAGAGCGTGTTTCACATTTGCCAGCTAATCCTGCTAAATAATTCTCAGTTAAAAAATGACCTTATAGAGCATTTTACGTAAATTTTGCTGCAGATGCAGTGGGGCTCAAACTGTGAGAACCTTTTAACGCATTATTTAAAAAGGTGCTTTATTTTTAACGTATTTAGTTTCACATTACTATATATACGTGTATATGTATATGTATATTTCGCGCATAATAATATTCGTTTACTTTGCCGAAAAATAAGGGTTGTCTAGCATTTGGATGCGTCTGCCATTACGATTCTTTAAGACAAATATTTCGTCTTCATTCATTATTTGCTTAGATCACGGATCGGTTGCAGAAGTACATACGTAGAAACACCATTTTTTTGTCTTAAACTTCAAACATTTTCTCTCTCTCTCTTTTGTTTTATCATCTTTACAAATATTTTAAAACAACTGGTGCTGTGTAGTTTTTGGACGTACAAGACGTTTGTTTTTGGTCCGATTTTGCTGTTTTAGCCGTAAAACTGCACAGCAAAATAAATTTATAGTAAAAAAATTGCGATTTCAAGAAATAAAAATATTTGTTATATTTTATTGTAAAAGAAGATAGGCCGCGTGTATCCAAAAAAACAAAAAACTATTGAAGACCATTTTGAGGTATGAGAAGGATTCGAAGTATTTAAAAAACTGCCCGAAAAACGAGACAGATTACTGTAGAATGGACGAAATTTTGTCCAAAAAGTAGTTGCGCGACTCTTTATTGTTCTTCATTCTCAAGCAGGTACTCTCGCTCTCTCATCGGTGCGAACTTTGAAGGGTCCTTAATCGATGCAAAAAAAATTCTTTATCTTCAAGAACGAGGAAACTTTTCTTAAAAGCAAAAATAATTCGCATATTTAAAGTAAAAGGCCGACGACGCTCGGGTGTGCTTCAAACGTTTCAAACGATGCCAAAAAGGGGTACACACTAGCGGATTCAGGCGCGCTCCAACTCACGCCAAAAGCCTTCGTCAATAGGGATCAAAACCAAAATTTGATATCATGATTTAGCGCTAAATATACGTTTGGCTTATCGGTCGTTTTGGTTGCGGTTCTTTTCACTATGGACGAAATTTCTTATTCGCGATTGGGACACAATTGTGCTTATATAATCATTTGAAGCAAAGGAAACGTGTATGTACGATGTGAAAATTTAAGCTGCATTTTTTGTGTCCTTCAAAGCTTTTTTGAATGCAAAGTTTGAATACAAAAACGGTCTGTTTAAAATTGTTTGCCAAGAGATATTCAGCTCCTGCTATTAATATATGCTCAAGAGTTTTTGGTGAAGTGGATTAACAATAATAACGCTGCATTTTATATATACTCAACGTATTAAATGAGATTATAGAAAGGCGATGAAGGCGTGTATATGTAACGCTACTTACGGTAGCTTTAGCTGCTTTTAAGGGGCCATCTCAAAAGTGAACAAGTACGAATATAATACACATTGCTAAAATTTAACCAAAATCGTAGTGTTCCTTCCTGTACGATAAATATTTGTACGGGTTACACACAGGTAATTATTCTATATATTCATATACTGGCAAATAATGTATGCCATTTTTGAGACAGCCTGGAGGCCGTTTCGTTTAAGAGCTAAATTGTTGCCGGGAAACCTATTTCAGAAATTTTCCCATTTTGAAACATTTAATATCCGGTCAGCGCGTAACTATTCCGGTTTGTAGGATAACTATTAAGAATTTTAAATATTTTTTGCTTATCTCAGCATAAAGATGGAACTTTATTTTCGCCTATCGAGAAGATGCTCCCCGTTTTGAACGGCTGGTTTCCCCGATTTTTCTATTTCCTATAGCCTGTAACGCAGTTGGTTAGCAGCTTGACTGAGATCTAGGTGGTCTTTGTTCAATCCCCGCTTGGGATTTCTGAAACCTTTGCTCAAAAATTTTCGTTGGAAATGAAAATGTTCAGATTTTAGTAATTTTTAAGATTGCATGAAAAACAGCTATTCCATTAACTTAAGTATATATATTATATACAAAAACAAATTACAGTGCGAGAAGCTTATGAATTTTTATAACATTGGGGCATTAAAATGTTGCTCAAATGTAGACATCCACAAAAATGCTCCGCCTCTGATTATAATGGGTCGCGTTTGGTGTTTGGCAAAGAATAAATTGGGTTGGAACCAATTTGTTGCTATACTTATTCAGTTCATTCCGTTTTTTCCTGATACATACGTGAAAATGGTCCCGAATAAAGTCGTGAGATTAAGGCTTGCACTGTGGTTTGATGCATAGGCTTTGGGATAGTGTAATAATATTAGCGTAAATTCAGGTTTGATGCATAATTACTCTTCGTGAATTAAACCTGATTCATACGCGGGATATACAACCCCGTCTCTCTGCCGCTTTCAGGGGCTGCTTGTTAACACATCTACTTGTTTTGGTTACAAGTGCGCCATGCAATAAGTCGTAATAAATTGTCTGTTAGGGATGCTACCTTTCTTACAAAATTTTGTTTGTACGTTTCGGATTGTGGCTTGCCAAATTTCGGCTCCCTGGCTGACTGCTGCACTACTGTTTGGTTTAGTTTAATTTTGCCCAAAATTAACAAAAAATCTATGTAGGGAAATACTAGTGAAAAACACAATTATCTTGACAATTAATTACAATTTCGAATTACAAAACCTAGACATGATCTATAGATATGCCAGTTAACCGGCTAATTAAACCGAACTCTACAAAAATTACTGCCGTGGATTTTTACAAGAAACCATTTCAACTGTTACAAAAAATATTGAAACGAGAAAAAATACATTTAGAAGGATATAAATGAAATTTTTATAACTGTTTAAGGCAAAAAATTGAAGTTAAATAAAATTTCAATTTAGCCATTATTTATAATTATAGGAATTAAGGAAAACTCGGTAGCCAGAATTATAGGCAAAAGCGATGCCTCAAAATTAATCAGCCAAAAATGATTTAAAGATTTAAAGTATGTTCGCGTTGCCAGTTGCCACATGTATAATTTTTCAAAATTGATGTTCGAAAAACACTGCTATAAGTAGCATTGAAACAGAAGCTTCTACCAACACAAAGTAAGACATTCACAAACATAGATAACCTCACACATTGTCTTAACTAGGATCGTTATCGTATTATACAAGATGAGATGAAGTGTTACATGATTTAAACTAATCTATCCGGTCCTAGAGCAGAAAAAATTTTCAGCTGACGTGCAAAAATGCTAACGAAGTTGGCTACTCCTGAAACAATGTCCTAGCTACGCCTTCTGGAGTTACCTAAAGCAACAACGACACAAACGTTATGACATACGTAATTTAACAATAAATGTAAGCCTAAACCTAAGCCTAACAATAAGCATATACATTATTCTAAGCCAAAGCCTAAACCATCCGGAAGTCTAAATTCTCTAGTTTTCCTGTTTCAAAGTGAATAGAACCACTATAATTAACATGGACTAACTTCATTATATACAAAGTATTCGTTGCTTTCGGCTTGTCTACCTGGGCCAATATTACTTTAAGGGGCGTAACAGTAGATTAAGCGTATTCCTAAGCCTAAGCCTACGCCTAAGCCTAAACAAAAAATGTAATCCAGAATCTAAACCTGTTCTTTTATTGACCCACCAGAAACCTGGATGCCTCATAAAGTAGCACGGGTCTATGATTTTAATAGGATTATAACAGCGGTCGCCGAAAGCTTACAATTATTGCGTTATTTAAATAGAATGGCAAATCGTTAGCAACGATCCAATAAAAGTAGTTCGTTGAGTCGGACAAAAATCAAACCAATTAAAGTGACCGCCTTTTGTCTCACTCTCGTCACGCTATTAAATTACCGGCCTGGATCGCTAGTCATTCTATGCAAAAAAAATAGCTACAAAATAGTAAAATCTAAAAATAGTTAAAATCGCCTGCAGTAATGGAACAGGTAAAACACTAACGATAACAAATTGTAACTGCAATATATCAAATGCAACAACAACAACCTCACAAGACGCTCACACAGCTTGTATCCGTATATACATATACCCTGCACCTCTCACGTTTCAACAACTTCACTCTGTTCTTATTGAAGGCAATTACTTGCAACCCAAGTGGGTCCTAGAATTGTCATTAAGCGGCATAAACGCTTAAATATTTGAATTTTCAAGCATTCTTAAACGACTTATATATACGGCAGCATCGCTGTGAACAAGGTTAAAATTTCCATGCGTAAAACTGTAATAGAACTTGCGCAGAAACGAGTTTGTGGTTGATAACAGCCAATATTGTCGAATCAGCCAACAAATATCACTATAAAACCTTCAAATTGTGTCTAAAGTGGTGCTTATGGTACTCCTCAATCCGTGGCGTTCGCTCTGAGGCGGCATCGAAAAAAATGGACTTTATACGAAGGACTCGCAACCTTTTCAGTATAACAAAAAGCGATATTGAAAGATTTTTAAATTTTAAAATTTAAATTATTTAAAATAGGCAAACGTAAATTTTTACTTTATTTAATAGAAAAAAGAGACCTTTTTAGTAGCATATCGAACGGATAAGCACATTTAGTTTAATCCATGAGAAGTTTTTGTATGATGTTTAAAAACGCTGTACATTCCTTAAAGAGCAGAAAGAAAAAGTCTCAAACCAACGTAATTTTAGGAGGCTAGCGCAAATAAGGATTATATATATTTGAAAAAATTAGTATAGATATCTTTTGGTATGACGATGGGATCTGGAACACTATTGCTCCAATAATGTAGGTATATATACTCAAAATAAAGGCAATTAAATCATATTATGTAGACATGCTGGCGGTTTTGAGCCCATACCAATCATTAAGCATCTCAGGGCAGCTTCAGTGAGTACTAAATGACGCTTTCAAATAAAAACTGATGTTCCAAAATCCGCCAAACTCAAAAATCAATTTCTGATATCGATATGAAAAATATCTGTTCGGATAGCTGGATAAATACGGATATCCGAATTAATGTCCGGTAAGAATTTCCGGATATCCGGATTATTCGATGCCCAGTAGAACTTTTACCATATATATGTAAATAACCACACTATATAAAGATATTGGTTTCGTACGTCTGTGCTGGAATAGAATATCAACAATAAACTGAAGTTTTAAACTGAAACAACATATCCAAAAGAAATTTGCTAAAACCTTACCTAAGTGAAGTGGTTCTAAAGTTGATTTGAGTGCACTCTTTAGTTCAAAAAGCACGCTGAGACATACTAATGCTCATTGAAAAATGTATTGTAAAATGCTGTATTTCTAAAAGTAGATTTGAAACTTTAATATTGCATTTTAGGAAAAGCAACTGTAACTGAACCTAAATGTTTCCTAACAGAAACGCAAAATTGTAACTCTTTTGAAAAGCTCTGAATTGTGACACAGATTTTACAAAAGCAAAATTTGACCGTTGAAATCGTTGTAATCCAGCGTTGTAAGCAACCAGCGGCGACTTTAAGGTGACAAAATACCGCATTGGCATTCCTCACTTTTTAGCAATTTCGGTAGTCAAATTTTTCGTTCTTTTGTCAAAGTTGTGCTGTTCAGTAAGCTTGTTCGTAACTTGGCAACAATTTGCAAAGTATTCATTGACGAAATAATTCAAAGAAAACTTGGCACACGTTATTTATCGGGGCCTTCCTACTCGGAGACTGCGAGGCTTGTACAATGGAAGTCTGAAACTCTAGCACGCTGGAACACTAAAAAACTGGGAGATGGAGATACTGGGAGACTGGACACTGGGAGTCTGGCTTAAATGCAAAATATTTTCAATTGTAATTAAAATTTTTTTATTTCAAAGCGTTCTAAGTTTAGTGGAAGGCACAGCCCAAATTTTGAACTATGCACAGGCTTTTAAGCTCAGACTAAGGTTTAGTCTTAGGCTTGGCGATATGTTATGTTTTAGGCTTATATATATATGCTCTTTACAACTCTAGACATTAGGCTTATATACGCTTTGCGCGTATTTGGCTGCTGAAATAGTATCGAATATAAAGAATTAGCAAGCATGTGGTGACTGAGACTAGAAACAAAGATGCACTATAATCGTTTAGGATTGCAGATTATCTTTGTTTTTGAAACAACCTGCTGCGATTGCAAACTATAGTTGGAACATTCGGCCAATCTGTACAACAGGATCGTAACAGTGACATTAGCATATTTTTTAGCATAACTCTACGCAAAGCCTAAAGCCTTAGCGTAAAAATAAGCTTCTACCTAAACCTAACCCTAAGCTAAAAATGGTTTAAAGCTTACGTAAGCGTATTCTATTGCAGTCCCGCAGAAAAACGTTCCGAAACTGATCTTTACATGGGCCGAATACTTTACTTAAAACTATCAAAGTTTATGTTATTTTTCGCGACCTCGCCTCAGCGACGTGGTGTTTAGATAGTTGTTCGCGTCGGTTTTGATTTGCATATTTATGAAATAATGTAACTTACGTTAACGTAGACCATATTGTTACTGTTACAGTAGGGAAGATATATCGCACGCACAGGTCTTACAATTTTAAATGTACATCTACGCAGTTTGTATGCAAGCGGCAAGTTATTCTGAAACATGACATTTTTGAGCCTGTCGTTGTTTCCGGGCAAGCATTGTGTAAATTATTGTATTAAAGGCAATGCATGCCAGTGCAGAAACTGAATTTGGCGATGCGAAATTTAAGAACATGAATTCAATACAACAGGACGAATATACACTTTATATGTTCACGCCGTAAGGCGTGATACACAGAATATATTTCTAGCTTTTGTTGGCCCATGTATAACACGGGGTCTTCAAATTTTCCAAGTTGTAAAACTTATGACCAGGAGTGCAGCATAGTCACTCCTGTATGACGACTATGAACTCCGCTGGTTTCGTAGCAAAAATCGCAAGCATAAGTTTGGGTGAGAAAACTGGGAGAGTGAAAAATTCATAAGCCTGGATAATCCCTGGTTCGGAAGGAAAAATCTGATGTGTAAGATAGTTTGGAAAACAGAAAGAGGAAAATTTAAACGCCTAAGCCCCCATCCTTCTTAGTATCCTTTGACGAAACATTTTTGCACTAGAAACTAGTTTTAAGCAAGAAAACGAAACATTTTATGTTACAAGTAAAAATAGTTATGCCCCGAAAATTGTATAGTGGCAAACAAGTATCGTGAAGAAAATGGCGAGCGTAAAATTTCTTTGGAAAACGGAAAACTGGAAAACTCATACGCCTAAATTTTCAATTCTCATAATTTGGTACGGAAAATTTTTGAAGTGTAGTCACTCCTGTATGACGACTAGCAATTCCGCTGGTTTGGTAGGAACCGTCACAAGCATAATTTTGGCTGGGAAATTTAAGCGTTTAGATTTTCTACTGTTCCCGTTTTATAAACAAACCCTACGCTTTTGAATATTTCTACCTAATCAAGGAAAATCTATACGTATAAGTTTTCCACTTTCCTCGTATTCCAAACAAAACGTTCGCTTCAGGTTTTGCCTACATAACCACGGAAAATCTTTAAGTTTTAAATTTTTTAAAATTCCCGTTTTCTAAAAAACCTATGCTTCAGATTTTCTCTGCCAAATCACTTGAAAACAAACGTTCAAATTTTCCACTTTTCCTGTTTTCCGACCTCGCCTACACCTATAATTTTCCCTATCAATCAAAGAAATCATATATACCTAGGCTTGACTTTTCCACTTTTCCGTTTCCCTAAACGAACCACACATCCCAAATTTCCAGAAAGGCCTACCAAACAGTTCCTTCGCTGCCAGACTTAGAGAAAGCCTATACGTTTAACTTTTACACTTCTCCCGGTTTACTCCTCTAACTTTTCCTATCAACCAAAAGGACGGATAACGTCCGAACTCGCCTTTTATTTTCATAATTTTCACTAGTATATAGTTGCGGTAATGTAGTGACCCGAATAGCCTGTCAGAAAAATTTTTTCCTTTCCAGGGGTGCCCCCTTCATTATTCGGTTCTCGACTACCTAGCAACGAGTTTAAATTAAATTGGTACTGTATCCTGCAAAAAATGGTGAGTCAAATTGACTCTCTCTAAAATAGGCTCTAAGTACGGGACAACACAACGAGTCAAATTCGACTCGGCCAGAGTCAGACGTGCGGCTCAAATTGGCGTAGTCGAATTTGACTCAGTTTGTGTAGTCCCGTAGAGCCTATTTCGGAGAGACTCAATATGACTCACAATTTTTTGCAGTGTATTGACCCGAAGAAGAGAAAACTGACATATATTAGGTCTCTCAAGAGGGTACCCTCCCCCTGTTACTGTTATTCGGTTACGGACTGTTATGTTTTATCCCACCTTCCGCCGCACTTCGTTACTGATTTTTATATCCGGGATGGCGGCTATCCGTTGAATTAAACGTTTATTTGCTTGTATCAAAAACTAGGCGATGATGCAAGGTTATACTTAGGAATGTACTTCAAAATGAAACATCCTTTAAAAGTTTCGACCTTATTTTTATTTGATCCCTGGAGTTATTTGTGCACTTTACAGTTAGGGATAATTGACATTTATGGACTCATAATTATACGGGTTACAGACTCTATCCGCTGACGTACTCTTATTAGGGATACGAACTTGATTAGGACTCAAAATGAGAAACCCTTCAATTGGCCACAGAGGTGTAAGTGGGTAAAGATTTTTTACTCGCGCTGCGATTAATCCACGGTTACTTTATTTTTTACCCGCAGCCATACCCGCGCAAAATTCCTTTACCCACTATCCGCCTTTAGCTGCCGTTATTTTCATTCTCTGATCAATACAATTGTATAGTTTTACAGTATATGGTAGTCACTCGATTTACGGTACAAAAACCGTTTATTAGTAACTTTGAAAACAAACGATTCCAGTAAAAAAATATAACGCCGGATTGTTTAGGATTTAAGCTTCATAAGATTGTGGCTTATACTTGGGCTCAAGTTAAGTTTACGTTTTGGCTCAAGTTTGCCATAGTTTAAAAATTTTGAAAACTCAATGAAACCGCAGCTGTATATATTGCCAAAACCAAATCGTGTTATTGAGACCTATTGATACATCCATTTCCGATCTGCACTATTTTTATTTTTCTTTTGTATATACCCCAATGGTTGTTTGGGCAACGTTTGCAATTTGAAACTTCCGTTTTGCAATATATAGAATACAAGCTTTATCTTTTCTATTTCCGTAGCAAAAGTACATATGCTTTCTTGTGTATAGGTAAGAGATTTTTGAGACTAAGAATATTTAATAGGCGTATATAAATTAATCGATCTGGTGCCATAATCACTTTAGAAATATATACATAAAATACAAATATTGGTTTAGTTTCAAATTGCGTCACCCATTTATTTACATACGAATCAAAGTTGTTGTTTCTTTTGAAAATCAATTTAAATGTTGAAATCCTATAGCAATCAAACACCAAAGTCACATTTAGACGCACTTGAGTTTGCATAATTTTGACGCCTTTTTAATCTGAAATTAAATTTTCTTCGAGCACAAATTGATGACTGTTTGAATGCTGGAAAATTATACAATTTTTATATAAACTGTCGAGGTAACGTACGTTTAATGCAGTGAGAGGTCGCGGAACAAGTGTCAAAAGGGGGCAAATCCATCCGCAATCTAAAATAATTCGAAAAATTATTAACCCTATTAATATCCACTGTCCATTCTTACCTGAAATTGATGTTTAAAGCTACGTTTAGGCCAGGGGCGGGATATGGCTTCTTCACTTCGCGCCGAGCGCAGAATTTTTTGGGTGTATTTTGGATAAGGTTGAAAAAATGGAAAATTTTCTACGGGGCTGCCTCCCTGTTCTGAGGTCTACGTTTGCAGTTTAATAGGGGTTTAAACTCGCTGGAACAATCAAAATATACCTTCGAGTAGGAAGGAACTTTGGCCCATGTATACTGAAGAGGTTCATCCCAAAAGCCGCGGATATTACCCGGGGAATTGGGATTTTGGGCGCAGCGTTTTTCGTTCGGGATTTTGGGAAAATGGAATTTTGGGAGCAGAGTTTTCCCTCGGGATTTTGGGAATTTGAGCGCAGCGGCTTTCACTCGGGGTTTTGGAAATAGGGATTTTGGGAAATTCGGATGTTACCCGGGAAATTGGGATTTTGGGCGCAGCGTTTTTTGCTCGGGATTTTGGGAAATTGAGATTTTTGGCGCAGCGTTTTTCGCACGGGATTTTGGGAAATAGGGATTTTGGGAAATTCGGATGTTACCCTGGAAATTGGGATTTTGGTCGCAGCCTTATTTTACGTTGCTCATATAATTTAAATGATGTTAAGTTTTCCTGTTGAAAAATTAGGTTACCTTCGGAAACCAAATCCCGGTAACGCCCCTGGTCGGAATGCACTCTTTTTGGTAATAGAATTTTAAGAATACACAATAACTGATTAATGCAATTTCAATATATACGTACTTAAATTGCCTAGTGTGTGGGGGGTTTGGAGGGACTCAACACCTTTGAGAATACAATAAAAACAGCTTCCCGATGTAAAACCTTCCATCCTCTACATAGAGTTCTTCTTAAATTACGTTCTCAGGGGGTACCGCCCCCCCTTAACCCCCTCCAAGTTTAAGAGACCCTAAGAACGATGGGGGGCTACCGCCCCCAATTCTCAAGTGCGATGGAATCAAATGTGCCAATTTGCCTACAAAGGGGCAAAGCCTTCTCGCATCCGTCTATCTATGGTTCCATGAAGCCTACGCCTTAACCTAAGTATATACCTTAACTTTTCTCTGGATATTTGGATTTCACAAGGAAAATTGGCGTATGACCCTTAGATACTGCTAGTTTGGGAAATTGTGATATTACCCGGGAAATTAGGATTTTGGGAAATTGGGAGGAACCTGTTCTATACATGGGCTGGAACTTTTATACGCAACTTGTGTGTTTGAAATTAATGTTGCAAAATACTACTAGCCACGTATTTTCATCGCGTTTATTGAATTGAGCATTTATACAGAACGTTAAACAATTGATATATAATACAAATATTCAATAAATTGAGACAAGTAAAGAAACAAGCAACTCTATCGCAATCCCAAAGCTACAGTCAAATACCATGAATTTTGTAACAAAAAGTTATAGAAGCATAATATATACCAACAAAAAACAAAACTAGTGCGGAATAATTTCGCCGGCCAATGTTGCTTTAAGAGGCGTCCAGGCTTCTGGTGGGTCCATAAAAGAGTAGGTTTAGATTCTAGATTACATTTTTTGCGTCTGGCTTAGACTTAGGAACACATTTTTGCAATGCTTAGGCTTAAGCTTAGGCTTAGGAATACGCTTTATCTGCTGTTACGCCCCTTAAAGTAACAATGGCCATTTCGCCAACGCCGAATTCGAACCTTAACCTTTTTAAATTTAAATAACTATTCAAGTTTAAGCCAAAGAATGACTGAACGAACAATAAAACCGCAAACAATGTTAAGCATGAATACTGAAAATAAGCACGAGTCGCGAGCGTTAAAACGCTTCTGAAAAATTAACGATTTTCTTCATTACCACAATTTCAAAACCGTAAATTACCGGAGCCAAACACTGCTTAGAAATCTGTTATTAGCGAGTTTCAAAATGCCTTCAGCTGCAGAAAACCCCTAACGTCAATACTGTAGCGAAACTAATAAGAGGAGGAGACTGATATTTATCTAGCCTCTCCAGAGGGAACCCCCTGTTATTCGAACATGGACTGTTATGTATTTTTAACACACCCTCAGCCACCCTTCGTTACTGATATATCCCAACGTTTGCCTTGTATCAAAAGCTTGAGCGATTATGCAAGACTATACTTATGAATATACTTTCAAAACTTAAGTAAGCTTTAAAGTTTCGAACTCAACTTTATTTGGTCCTGGAGCCATTTATGCGCTACAGTTAGGCATAATTTACATTTATGGAATCTAATTAGGGTTTATTGATTAGGCCTCGACATTGGGAGCCCTCTTATTCGAGTAACTACAGTAGGTACTTATAGCGGCTACAACCGGCAACGATGCGCTCGTTATACACAGGCTGTTGCCAGAATACTGGAAATAGTGGAGATTACATTTTATACAAATTCCGAATTAGTCTCTTGTGCTACCACCTGAAAAAGTTTCCAAAATTACATGGAGCAATAATCACAAATGGCGGATTTTAACGTATAACCTCTTCCCCGGCTACATCCTCGTCTACAAAACAATGCTTAATTAGCATTTCATCGCTTTTCCTAGATTCCGGATACGTATTTCATTTAGTTTTCCAGTACTTTTGTCCAAGTTTCAATATAAATTCAGTCAAATGCATTTGAGTTTGAATATCATTTCGATCGGAAGTTATTCGGTATCCGGGTACACCAGCTTTAACCATGGTCGCCTGCTGTTGTCCAACCAACGAATCCAACTCAAGAACAATTTTCATATCAGTTTGACGCAATTCGTCTTGATGTCGTCGTTGTAACGCCTATTAAAATCAGTCATTATAAGTGTGCTGCAAACTTTTAGTATTTTGAAGTTTTGCGAGGGACCCTCAGGGTGTGATGGGTTCTCCCATTTACGGAATTCAGGAGGCGCTGAGCACGGCACTGATCATAAAACCTAAACCTAGCAAACTGCTATTTTGCGGGAAACCGGGACGCCCCTAAAGCAACCTGTTTCAAAATTTCAACAATGAAATCACAGGGTTCAGCCGGATTTCAAAATACCAGAAAAGGACAGGGAAGCGCAGTTGAATTTTCCACCACCACAGGACAGTAAACTTAAGCATTACGGAAAAATAAATTTTTCCTACGCAATCTTGACGTTTTCGAACCAGTTAACCAAAATTCATAAATCATAAACAAAAGCCGAAATAAAACTAGACTAAAATATCTAATTTTTCTTCAGATGTTTGCAAGTTCACTCGTTCAAAGAGTACCAGTAACTGGTGATAGGCGCTATACAGCTATTTCAAAACACGGTTTCCATTGCAGAAGTCATAGCTAGCTGCCAAAACCATTAAGTACGATAAATTATACATGGTGGACTTAATTTTTTTACAAAATTATACCTTAATTTCGCGTTCATGATCTTGTTTAAGCAGCGGAACATGATGTGGCCTACTTTGTGTCATTGCAATCACATCTCGATGTTTCTTTTCAAGTGCCGCTATACGCGCTTTGTGATCGCGAATTTTCATACAACGCGTATGAAACAACCCTTTTTCGCTCATTTGCTGTATATCCTGAAAAAATTGTGTCAACAATAACGTGCCATTTTGAAACTTTTCGGGATTCAAACAGAATGTTTTCAAACATTTTTTAAATAAAGAAATGCAACAATAAGTCTCTACTGTAGCGAAACTCTAGACTACAAATACTGTTTTCCAATCGCACAGAACATTTCGTTTGTAACGATTTTTAACACGATTCTTAAACACACAATAATAGTTGTAACGATGCATTTGGTAGGGTCAATAGCATGCGAGTATATATAGAATTTTGAATTTGTCTTCTTAAAATTTTCAGAAATGTGAAAAATAACGCTACAATGTCAAATGGACCCATTTCACAAACTAACACGGCTGATTCATTGAAGATGCCATGGGCTCTTTTCCACTTTCACCTCATTTATGATTAAGGTTTAGTGTCAGGCTTTAGGCAAACTCTTTTCTAACCTAAGCTCGAACTTAAGCAAAAGAAGATGGGAAAGTGTACAAGAGTCGACGATACCAAACCGTCAGTAATTTAGCAACAATTATTTCTGCATGCATTTTGTAAATACTAAATGTTTCACTTCGCTTTTGTAGTACTATTATTACAAAAATGTGCAAGGCCACCAAAAGCTGGTACTTCAAAAGGCACAAAATCAATAATTGGAAACAATATACCGCTTCCAATTCCAAATCCTGCGAAACAAATGCAACATATACACCTCAAATCAACCAATTCAACCAAACCGTCAGTAATTTAGCAACAATTATTTCTGTATGCATTTTGTAAATACTAAATGTTTCACTTCGCTTTTGTAGTACTATTATTACAAAAATGTGCAAGGCCACCAAAAGCTGGTACTTCAAAAGGCACAAAATCAATAATTGGAAACAATATACCGCTTCCAATTCCAAATCCTGCGAAACAAATGCAACATATACACCTCAAATCAACCAATTCAACCAAACCGTCAGTAATTTAGCAACAATTATTTCTGTATGCATTTTGTAAATACTAAATGTTTCACTTCGCTTTTGTAGTACTATTATTACAAAAATGTGCAAGGCCACCAAAAGCTGGTACTTCAAAAGGCACAAAATCAATAATTGGAAACAATATACCGCTTCCAATTCCAAATCCTGCGAAACAAATGCAACATATACACCTCAAATCAACCAATTCAATAAAAACCTTACAATCAAAGTTTGAATTTCAATGGCATCACACACTACCTGCAAGCCTCGTAAAATTTCAATCACAGTTCCATCGGCGAGTGCCACCGCCAACTCTTCCAAAAGTCCATCAGAAATTCGTTGTTGATGGTCTGAAGGTAGACATTCTCGCATCGAACACAATTCCTGGCGATAGACTGAGGTAAGCGTTTCGCTTGCCATTTCCAGAGTATCTACGGGGCTATAGAAGAACAAGCTAATCACAGCAGGTGCTTATATACGCCATTTGATTGCATTAAATCAAATCATTAAGCTATCAAATTGCATTGCATTATAGTTTTAAGTGCAAAATTTAAGTCTCGATTATTACTGCAATTAATGGGTTCAGGACAGCTTCACCTTTTAGCGTATGGGTAGCAAAGGTTAAAAAATATCAAACATTCGAAAACATGTACAGACAGCAACAAAGTACTTTTAAAAGAAAATCAGTGAAAAAATTGCAGTGGTTCAAAAAATATCAAATATATATTCTGAAACCGGTACCCTGGCAACAAAGTGTTTTCGAAAAGACTGACTATACATAGTCTCAGAAAACCCAAAGCGCCCGGATACAACCATGCTGTTCAAGATACGGACAAAAATAATGTGGTGAAAAAATCTCCGTCAATTTCGTTCCCTCTATCAGCCAGGTTACAACCGGAGTCTGCCTCCGGCTCCGGCAGAAAATCGGCTTCCGGCTCCTGCTCCGGTAGAATTTTTGCCGGAGGTTCCGGCAATTTCGATAGTAAAATTTTTGCAGAATTTAACACAATTTATCTGTTTAGCGTGTTCGCTTTACTTTTGTCACAATTTTTAGAAAACAATTTCCGAAATTTCCCAGAAAATTAACGTAAAGCCAAACAACTTAACAACATTGCAGATATTGGGTAAACTTAACTAATTAACCATCATTTTTACTACATAATTTCGCCTCACCTCCGGCTCCGGCAAGTTTCGTTGACCTCCGGCTCCGGTATTTTTCACCTTCGGTCGCACCCTGCTATCAGCTGTTGTTCATCTGGGCGTATGTAAAGAACAAGGGCGGAACTCTATTATAAGCATATTCCGAAGCCTAAGCGTAAGAATGAGCATATATATTCCTATGCCTAAGAATAAGCATATTCCTAAGCCAAAGCTTAAGCCAAGCAAAAACATAGTGTAAAGCTTAAGCTTATTCTATAAATATAGTTTTAATAACACCACAGAAAAACGTTCCGCCCCTCATATTTACATGGGCCTTCATCTGAAACGACGAAAATGTAAGACTATCCGTTTCCATTTCCGGTCGAAATCAGTGTCCGTTTCCGTTGTAGAAATAACGGAAGATGTAAAGAACAGGGGCGGACGAAACTGTATTACAAGCATATTCCTAAGCGTAAGAATGAGCATATTCCTAAGCGTAAGAATGAGCATATTCCTAAGCCTAACCTATGCCAAACAAAAAAAATAGTCTAAAGCTTATTCTATCCTAGTGCCACTGAAAAACATTCCGCCCCTGATCTTTACATGGCCCTTCATCTGAAACGACCAGGATGCAACAGCCTATCCGTTTCCGGTAGAAATCAGTTTCCCTATCCGTTGCAGAAATAACGAAAATTCGGTTATTTTGCGTTCAAAATTTGGCCCATCCGTAGAACAGGTCCGGAACAGTGGGTTAAGTAGATTCCTAACCATAGTTAACCATCACCGTTACCACCTAACTACGCCTCATCTCCGGCTTTGGCAAGTTTCGTTGACCTTCGGCTCCGGTATGTTTCACCTCCGATTGCACCCTGGTTTCCATAATTTTGATCTCTATCCGTTAACTGTATTTATACTACCCGTTGAAGTAACTATAAAAATGACCCTATATACATTACAAAATGTGGATACCACTGTATGGAATTATGAAGGATTGGTAAACCTGACACAGAACATAAACACTGGTTATTTTCACTGCAGTCACTCTTTTTTTCTTCAGTTTGTTCAGGGTGAAATATTTACCCGACTTGCCAGGAAACGACATTGCGCCACATTCAAAACATCAAGATCGGCAGCAGCCATAAATATATACACCACAGGTTTATACCAGATAGGGATATCGGCCTTTTCCTGATCGTACCTTGACTTACAAATCTCGCCATGCATATAGTCCGCCATCATCTCTTCATAAAAACACACATAACATTTACTGTGAACGATATATATTACAAAATATCATTAGCTTTGAATTCCAGGGTGAAACCGGATAACGGTTTTCATTTTCGGCAAAAGCGGTGTCCGCTGCCGGTTATACCCAAAATTAGTTATACACGACGGATATGTCTCAATATTGTTGTTCAATATGAAATAAAAATTACACAAGTCAAGTGAATATTTGCATGCATTGATTGTGTAGGCAGAAAAATAAATCATCTTTGAAACTTTTTACTTCAATATCCATATTTCACCACTCCCGTTATTTTGATCACTATTCGTTTTCGTTATTTTACTATTCGTTTACATCCTGTTAAAAGCCATTTTTTGCAGAACATGATTCTTTAAATCAATAATTTATACTAAGTTCACAATCTCAATTAAGTCATCTTTGAAACATTTATACTTCAAGATCTGTTTTTCGTTTCTCTTATTTTATCACTATCCGTTTGCGTTTTATCACCAGTTTACAACCTGCTAAAAGCCATTTTTTGCAGAACATAACTTTTTAAATCAACAATTTCCTCTGTCACGATTCTATTTGTCCAGATCTTACCAAATCTTTCGTGATTTACTTGTAAAAACAAAATTTGTCCTTCGTCTTATAGCATGGCAAAGTATATACACAGGTATCATCTTGCCGTAATACCTAACTTTCTAAACGTAGAATCAGACCAGATAGAGTTTTGCAATCTAAACATATATATAATATAAGGAACAAATGCATGCAAGTACAGCTAAACTCTTGATAACCAAAGTGACGTTCCTTGCCAATTATTGACTCTACGCTGAAAACAGTTGGGCGCTCTCAAATAGCAGTGCACGTAAAAACGATACGTATATTTAAGCGACTACCGCGAAATGCCTGATAATATTGACATAAAAAATATTGAACTCAAGAAGCACAATCTCAAAAATACTCGATTAAATTTCTGTCGTCAAAAAAAATATGCTTATGGAACAAAATAAGACGCAATACATTTCAAGACATTTGGAGCAATTCAGTGATGAACGCTATAACAGAAAATTTTTATGCGTAAGCCTTACATAGGTAATAACTGCGGCTTCCATATAAAAAGCCTTTTTATTTACCATATATTGTTAAAATTACGTTTAGCCACACATTAGCTATGAAACCTAGATCGATCCTTAATATTGGACCATTTTAACTACACGTAGCTGGCTGGAATTCAAAATTTACAGTTGCATTAACACGACGCTTATTTGAGAACTTCTATATTTTCGGAGTTCCCAGCATATTTTTGGAATATGTCTTTCAACTTAAACGAAAGGTAATATGTAATATATGTATATGTTTCAAGTCCAGGCAATGCTTAGGCTTGTATGCTCAAATGCGTGTATCTAGAAGCTATCAACAGTTGGCGATAGGTGAAATGACCTGATAATTAGCGAATGGTGAGTTTCGAAACTTGGCATATTACGTGCGTTTAGTGTACACTACCACCATGCTGCATTCAGATCCGCATATGTGGCACTTACACACAGTCGATAATTTGGCTTAACAAGACAATATAAAATAAATAAAATGAACGTACAAATATTATGTTTTAAAACATTGACACCATTCCTTCTTCGGAGTTTAGGTATGTTTGCAGTAAAATAAAACTATCTTCAAATCATGAATTCTCGCTAAAATTATGTAACTCGATTACGCATTAGTCTGTCATAGTAAGGTTAAGGAGTGAACCAGAACAAACATGTAACAAACAAAGTTATATTCAGCTAAATTTGAAATGATTTTGATATCTCAACAATATTTCCAACTCAACATTTCCCAAAATTTTGCAGAACACGCACGTTATATACTTACTTAACTTTAAGCTCCTTTTTTAATTTAAGTTTATGCGCCCAGGGCTGTCAGAAAAAGTCAAATTTACAAACCAATTCAGAAACACAGTTTCATCAACACAAGGCATAAAGACTGCACCAATCTTCAAACAACGCCGCTGCCCCAGGGCAATTTCTCCCGAAAAGAAATCGTCCTTGATTATTCACCCACCATAATTATTCAAGACAACCCCCGTCGCAGAACAAATACATACTCACCCATGAACAATCGTTGTTCAGAACTATTTTCAGTCACCACCGTTCTTCTCCCTGCTCTTATACTATTATTCCCTTGCATTCATTAACTTTTTTGCAGAATCTCAGTTGTGCAAACAGCCAACAACATTATATTGTTTTGCATCCAGAACAACAAACTATCGTATGCTATATTGTACGCCTTAGCATGGCACTCCAAGCAAGGCAAGAACAAAATTTCCGATTTTACTTCAGATTCGGCGAAAGTGAAGGGTGAGTTTCCTTTGCTGTTCCCACCCTGTCCATGTTTTTATACACTTGGATTGAACCAAATTCGTACATGAGATAAATTAGTTGAAAACATGAAAAATGAGACAAGCAGCCGTTACAAAATGATTAAAGAAGCACCTGTTTATATTAACCAAAGTAGCATGAGAACATGCGGAACATGAACCAACCGAAAAGTTTGGCCGTTGTTGCATTTTAGGGACAAAGATTGCAATGTATTCTTCGGTTCGTTTCACAAATCCTATTTGGACGATGTTGGACTCCAGATACGGTTTGTTTCCGGTGAAACAAGATGAAATTGAACCCGAACCGTTGTTTTTACCCTGCTTCGAATGTATATGCTAACGTCCATTATCTAGGATACGACAGGTGCACCTGTATGTGGAAAGATATAGTGGGGTTCTGTGCAACTGAGATTTTTAACAAAGTTAATGCGTGGTAGATGCTAGTATGAGCAGCAAGAAGAACAGTTTGTGACAGAAAATAATGTAATCCGGGAGGATTTTTTACGGTGTAGTATTTGTCTTGCGTCGAGGGATAAATTATCCTGAATAAATTTGAGTGAATCAATTAGTCCCAGGTGGTCTTCTACATGGGATGGAAGGATTGTCATACGACGATTTATCCAAGTGAGGAACTGTCCAAAATTATTTCTCTGGAGACAGGAATTGTCTTAGGGTGAATTCTCAAAGAAAGAGAGAAATCGTCTGGGGGAGAAATAGTCCTGTTTCACGGTTCTTGAACCAACATAAACAGCAATTGCAACAAAACAGTTCGTACCTTAATTGCACAATACCGAGCAAAATGTAATATACCATTTAATTTGTGCATACTATTTGGTATCATTTCATCGTTTCGTACTAAAACCGCCACGTTTACAACAAAACGTCGCTATCCAAGTCACTGGTCAAACAGGAACCAGCCTCTTCTGTTGCTAATCCAAACCACACTGACAATCAATTTTGGCTAAGATATGGTTATATAGGCGCAATCATTTTCATATACTCCATTTATACTCACAAGGACGCTTGTGTGAGCGCTTAGTGTGTGTCTACGACATGAAGTCATTACTGTCCATCGGTACCGATCTTCCAGACGTCGGCTGATATTCTGAATCTATAATTGTTAAAATACGACAAGTTTCCCTGAAGCGAGCAATTAAAAACCACACAGGTAATTGTATGGCAGGTTGTACTAGATATAAAACATACATATGAAGAAAATGATGAATACTAGGGATTTGCTGATACCAAAATTTTTGCCGATACTGATACGGATTCTTATTTTGAAATTTTGCCGATGTCGATCCGGTGCCGATACCGATTCCAACTTTAGTTACACCATGCTTAATAAGCAGATATGATACTACATTACATCATTATATGAAGACTGAACCCTAACAATCATAAACGATTAAAATTTTATAAGAACGGTTCATTTCAACTATTTTCAAACATATACGCAAAGGACATAACAGTTGTCCTGACCAGACACACAGATATGCGCCCAGAATGAAACTGATAAATTAAACAATTTTATTAATATTTCAATTTCAAGAACAAACTCGTTCTAACTAGTTTGAAACAAAAATCGACCAGACATTCAGTACAGCAAACCGAAGTTGAATACACATACAGATACCTGCTAACTCTGTAAAACATACACAACAATTCAGCTAAACTTACTGATGATAACAACCTACTCCCAGATTAAAAATGACCCGGTACACACAGCCACACTTACCCATAGTGGCCAAAGCGGTAACAGGTTCTTCATCATGCTGATCATGAGACGATATCGGATGGTGGACGCCTCCTCGAGGGTCAAGATCAGTCGCCCACGACAAGTGCATTAACGCTAAATGGTTCTTGTTCAACTTTTTCAGCACCTTAAACCAACACAAACACAAAAACGTTCATTCAGATCGTGTTATGACATTTGCGCAACATAGTAATACAGAAGAAAACGACTCATAGGTTAGAAAACCATTTAACCTAGATATCTTAATTCTTAATACAAAATTTCCAAAAAGCAAACAAAAATCCCTCAGGCAAACATATTCAAAAAGTCAGTCGAATAAAAGAAAAACTAATTAAAGTACAACCAACCCTACAATGTCAATTTCTTACCTTCCCGGCCAGTAAAAACACTTTTGATTCGCGAGGCAGCGTTTGTTTGAGTTGTTCAAGCAACGCAAGGGCGTCATCGTACCGTTGAAGAGCAAACAGACATTCAGCTTTGCGAAACTGTGATAATGAGTGATTCGGATGCGACACAAGTGTGCGATTGATTATTGCAAGTGCAGACTCAAGTTTATGCTGACGTTGTAAAACCTGAAATTGAAATGTAACCAGTCGTAGTGGGCCTACATTTATTGAGCTAACCTCGAACACACGTAAGCAATTAAGGTAATATGCAAATTAGTTATTAGCTAACTATTAATTTATCGGTTTTGGAGGTTTGTGAGCAATTTCCTCAGATTCCGCGCACCCAAAAACCCTTCAGCCACTCTAATAATTTTTGGAATAATTTCAAAAGTCCTAATTTTGTCTTGTCAATTAAGCTAATATGCAAATTAGCTATTAGCTAACTATTCAATTATCGGTTTTGGAGGTTTGTAAACTATTTATTTAAATTCCTCGCACCTAAAAACCCTTTAATGCTAAAATTACATTGATTCTAACTTTAATAATTAGTGAAATATTGTGGAAAGTCCTAATTTAGGCTTAATTAATTATACAAATTAGCCTGTAGCTAATAAACGGCTTAAAATTTTAAAACCCCAATGCGAGGTTAACACCCCAGGATAATTGGCTTTCAAACAAAAAGTTTATCAAAATCGGTTCAGCCGTTCCTGAGATTCTTTTCGGACGGACGGCCATCCACCTTTCGACCACCAAGTACAAAACATAAAACGCTTCGCGAAACTCCGAGCTTCGCTTGGAGTTTCGCTTCGCTCAATATTTAGCAAAGATACTAATTAACAGGGTTCCCGCTTGAACTGTATTTCATAGGAAGCAGGAAATTCATTAATTGTTCACCGGAACAGGAACAAGAACAGAAATTTCAATCTCTGCACCACCGAATTACTGCTAACTGACTATAACTGAAAATAAAACATGAACAACAAAAACATGCGTCGAAACTTTAAAATAATCTCAGTCTGCAAATAAAAAACAAGTTGAGACAAAAATTACAGTTTCAGCAAAATTTTTGACACGTGAACTTTTTGTTTTACAGCTAATTCTTCACAGTTTGCCATGAAACCGCAAAACTTTCGGTTCCTGCGTTTTTCACCGCCGGAACAGGAATTGAATTTTTGCACGAATGCCAGTTGAACCCTACTAATTAAATTAAAACATACAAACGGACTTATCAAAATAAAATTATGAACGTCTTAATGATAGCATAGTAGCAACTGAGGGAGCAAAATTATTTTCAAGGAATTGCTGGTATGATAACATAAAATTCAAGGCCCGATATTTTAGTTGGCACAACGAAATATACAGAATTTTAACACTAAATGATGATAACTTGACGGGTGGCTATACATGAAAGAATTCTTAAACGAAAACAACGTTTTTATAGCGCAGTGTTTTACAAAAAGTTAGATCTATAGGCACGACAGAGTGATATCCTCGCTCCATAAAACATTGACAGTTACAAAAATAGAAAGTAAACGAAAATAACCTAACTTTATTTTCACAGTTGCAACAACATAAAAGCAAATCAAAACGAGAAACCATATTATAATCCAACGACTGGTGCTAAGTTTATCAAACGTTTCGACTCACCACACTAATATGACAGCTAAGTACAGGATTTTTCGGATTGAACGCGAGGGCTTTTCGATAATTCATTTCTGCCAAATCGATTTTGCCTAATTTGTAATAATATGATCCAATGCCGAACCTAAAACAAGAAAAAATGGCACATTATAGAACTGCTTATATTTTCTACATCAAAATAATAAGTCAAGATTAGGGACCTGCCGAATATTAATTTTATAACGTATATGAACCTAACAGTAAATTTTTACCGGCACCGGAAGCTATCCGGATATATTATCTAAACTTGCGTATTAGTGGTATTTGGGTGGTTCAAAAGGGCATATTAGTTTTTAGCTTGGAATCTTTATTTTACTTCAGTGTCAAAGACTAAAGCTTCTTACCTTGTGCTAAAATTCTATCTCAGCAAAAATTTATTGTAATTCAACATGTACAAAGCTATAACGCCCCCGATACGTATTTTGGGTACCGTTCCAACAAACTAACACAGCAATAACAGCAAAAATGGTTTTTGACAATATACAACTGGTCGTTCAACAAGATAATTTGTGTACACAGATTCACTTATATAGCCTTTTGTAAAGTAAATCGTGTCTTGTATTCTTATGGAATTCTTACCGGTAGTGTGCATATTTTAAGATTATGAATGATGTGAAAGAGTTTGTTTGCAATCACAATATATACTTTAGGAAAGTTACACATGTGTGCAGCTATGGGCACAAGTTTTATTGAGCGAAGCAAACCTCCGAGCAAAGCTTGGAGTTTCGCGAAGCGTTTTATGTTTTGTACTTGGGGGTCGAAAGGTGGATGTCCGTCCGTCCGTTTGTCCGCCTGTCCGTCCGATAGTTTATAAGGCTAAATTAGGACTTTTTACAATATTTCACTAATTATTAAGGTGAAAAGCAATATAATTTCAGCACTAAAGAGTTTTTAGGTGCGAGGAATCTAAATAAATTGTTTACAAATCTCCAAAACCGATAATTGAATAGTTAGCTAATAACTAATTTGCATATTACCTTAATTGCTTACGTGTGTTCGAGCTTCGTTCAATAAATGTAGTCCCACCAGGACTGGTATATAAGACTAAAGCAAGATGGCGTATCAATACCAAATGGTAGTCGATATACTGTTAAAGACCCTACACGTTTCAGCCGACACACATAGCATAGAAATATACAAAATACCTGAAAAGTGAAAAACGGAATCAAAATTATACAGCACCTTACCAAGATTTGTAATTTCTTGGTTCAATGCGAACGCCCGAACGAAAACATTGTTGGCTTTTTTCGAACTCTTCCAGATCCAAATACTCAAAACCGAGTAAATTGTACGCAAACAAATAGTTTGAATTGAGCTAAATTGGTGAATAATTTAAACAATATAACTTTCTAAAGCACAATTGGGGTTGCAAATGTTTTAGAGGGCAACATGTCATGACTCGCAATAACTTAATAAGAATCCAAACATAGCAAATTTATCTCACCTGTGTTTGTTTGGCTAATGCATGCAGAACGTTAAATACATCTTTCATATTTTTAAACACCGTAAATATGTACCTGAACCGCACGCTCAAAAAACCGGACTGCAGTTTCGCGTTCGTTTTGAAGACTGAAACAATTTCCAGCCGCAGTCCACGCCTAAAATATCAAAACTAAACAGCAATACAATCTACGAGTGCAGTAGGAACGAGAAACCGCCAGAAGTACAAAAATACCGAAATCAGCAGTCACATCTTAAACCGGTCCGATGTTGAGATGCTCACATTAATTGGAATTGGCTCAAATGCTTCTCATTCTATGTATAGTTAGGAATACTAGCTCATGTCACGGACTTCTATTAATTCTTATGCATTTTAAATATCAATTGGCTCGCGAGAATAAAATTCTTTTATCCACAAGTACAACGCTATTCATAGTAAACGAAAATTATATTCATTTAAAGTTAAAGAGTAGAATTTGGTCATATTTATTGGGTGTGCTACTACTGAACTCTACATACAATATCTTCTGGTCAACTGCACTAAAAAGTAATGTGTGTGACTTTTGAGTTTTGTTGCAGTATGCATGTCTGTATTGTTCACAGCTTCAGTATGAAGACTGTTTGTATACCTGACTGTATCAGTGATCTACTAACGTTGTAGGACTTACGATATTAATGGAAACTCATATATTCTAAGAGCAGCTTGACAATTCTCAGAGCACTGGATCAGCTTACCTTTAATTTTATGTGTTATTTCAAAATTTTAAATTATGTCTTATGAAACCACAAAAACAGGACCCAGATTTTTGACAATTAAACAATATTCTATGTAGTGTCGTTGTCACTGCAGTAAGGATACTGTGAACCAAAGATCGTGCTATATTTCAAAAATTGTGGGGCTAACATCACTGCTTGGCCATATGGAACTGAATTTTAAGTTTAAATTTTGTTATTCGTTTAAAGGTAAACGTTATAGGTTTTAATTGTAGTCACATTTTGGTAATCAGCGGAAGCTGTAATGTAATGTGGATGTAAGCTATAACTCATAATCGCCCAAATGGTTTAATTCGGCGTTTTAGATTTAATCATACAAGTTCAAACCCCCAATATTTACTTCAGGTTCATATCGAAACTGGCTGACTAAATCTTGAGCCAACGCTGATAATGCGACATCTTTGCTCAAAAACCACAAAGCCGTACTGTAGTAGTCCATTCCACGAATACTGTATGGTGCGCGTTCACGTAAGCGATAAAAATACACCGCAGCCTGAAACGATCGTCCATGTTATTTAAATCACAACCGCCTCAAATTGTGGATTTATTTCTCTTTTCTAGCGAAAAAATCAATTACAGTAATTTCGGCTACCTCAGTACCGTCAAATATCCAAAACTGTAACTCAATAATCAGTTAAATTTCGATTATGTAACTGATAAAACACAATTCGAATCAAAATTACTCTTAGCGACACTGAACTGTACCTTGTCGTAATTCGCAAGTTCAAAATGTGCTCGCCCAGCAGCATACAACGACCATGGGGACTCAATCAATTCATAGGGCAACTCACTGACTCGGCTTAGAGCACGATCACACTCATACCAAATAAGATGACGCTCCACGCGTGCGACTGTGCGCAACAATGTCAAAAACATATCTTAAAACCATATATGAAGTATACACACATAACAGTTTAGGATGCAATCATTAGAATTACAAGCTAGTTTAGTAACCGCGTTCTAAATTGTGATTTAAATTTTATTCCGAAGAATCATACTTCTTCTATTAGCAATGTGACACGATAGAAGAATATCATATCTAATTCAAAACAAATTATTAAAAATATTTATTAACGATGACCATTGCAGGTACGTATCGTCTCGAATATATATTCACCAGGGTGCAACCGGAATTCCGGTTCCGGTTCCGGCATTTTTTCACCTTCCGGTTCCGGTTCCGGTAAATTTTTACCGGATTTAAAAATTCCGGTATTATAATTTGGCCGTTTTCTTAACTTTGCTAATTTTTAAGAATCTCTTTTGAAAGCCACTTGTACTCCGAATATAAGCCATTGATGGTGGATTTCACTTCAGTCGATGATGAAAATCTAAAATACAACAAATAAAATAAATACCTATGTTCGACTAAGGTTATTTCAGAAATAATAGAGCAAAAAATAAGATTAAAATGAAATTTTTGGTGAAATGCATTTTTCATTTTCCGGTTCCGGTCCAGGTAAAATTTTCAAATTCCGGTTCCGGTTCCGGTAAATTGTAATTCCGGTTGCACCCTGATATTCACGAATCACTGTTTCAGCAACCGAAACACGAAAAATGTGACATGGTAGTGAGGGTGGCAATACAAGTTCGATTCGGTTTCAAAAAAAGCAAAAGTTGAAGATTCGGATACTTCTGTTAAGCCAAGTTCATAAACGGATACCGTTTACTTTTACGCAATACTTTTATCTAAATGAAAATAATTTTCAAAATCAAGGGTCGGATTCTGAATCAGTCAACCGTAGGTTCAGTGCCTCTATGTTAGTAACAGCAAGAGTGTATTAATCATAGAGTGTGACACATCGCCCACCACAGTCTGAATTATAAGCATGAAGCATCACGTGGTTCCAAATGCGAAGAGCCTCGACCTCAATTAAGCGGTCATGTTTGTCACGTTTAACGTATCGTGTACATACAAGCTGGGCAGACCGATGGGTGCGCCATTATGTTTGATGAATATAGTAGAAATACACAGTGTAACTCCCATGAATTTGTGATGGTGGTAAACTCAAGATCGGACCGCGAGATACTTTGTGCTGGTGCTTTAGGTGCGGCGAAATGCCACACTCTGTGATTATATGCACACTCTATGATTATATTACACTCTTAGTAGTAATAAGCAAGAGAGGATGATCACTCTTAGACAAGAGTACGCAACTAGGTAGCATTTGCACAGTACAAAATGTACCAACACGCACTGTGTTTCCGCTCCTCCTCCATCAATTCTGTAGGTCGACGTCGCACGTATAATACGTGTATAATCGTTGGAATTTCGGTTTAAAATTTACACCCCATCCATAAATGAGGAGAGGCCGGGCGAATATAGCATGTATAGCACATTTATAAACATGTGAATTTTTAAGAATAAATGCTGAGCATCGTTGGGATTTCGGTTCAAAAATTTACACCCCTTCCATAAATGAAAAGAGGCCGGTCAAATACACAACCCGCACTGGGTACTTTCTTTTCTACTTAGAATGTAATGTACTCAGTTGTCTACTCTTGCCTAAGAGAATGAGTAGAATGAGTAGTAGTATACATACTGGTAATTTTTACGCTAACGTGACTTACTTAAGCTCTGGATTTCTTTCTTCCCTAACGACGCTAGGCCAAACGGTGAGAGATTATCTAAACAAGCGTCAATATCTTTTGAGTCACATTGCAGCGCTGTATGACGGACCGTTACCCAGTCTGTTTCGGTTGATTTATGCTCAGTGGGCTGTGGTGCCAAACCACCAGCACTGTAATCTTCCTTCGTCCCCGGGCGACCGTCTGTAAAACCAGCCGTGCCCATGAATCCTTCGGGGCTCCGTATTAAATTTCCACAATTAATCATCACCGCTTTCCCTCCGGTACCCCTTGAACTGCTTAGTTCTGAAGCACATGATTGCTTTGTTATTCCCATCTGCCCCGCAACACTCGATGCACCAGCAAACGCCGCCTTAACATCAATATTTTGAGCTGCCAAGGCCGCTGTATGCCTACTCCGTGATATCCAACCATTTACTAGAGCCCCTTCACTTGCTACTATGGGCACTCCTGCCACCCCAGAAGCTCTCACCTGGCCGTTCCCAACTGTAACTGGTACCAAATTCCGCGCATTCATATCGTCTACAGCCATCGAAGCTGCATTTCCTGTTTGTCCAGCAGCTGCAGTGGCCATAGCCATATTAATTTTTCGTCTCGTTGTTGATTTCAATACCGCTGTCCCTACCGGTTTCCGATTCCTATTGTGTTCAATGCATTCTCGATCTTGGTCAGCGACCCCCCTAACGTTGGACACCAAATTATCGCTAACACCGCGTTTTGCTGCATCTGCCCGGCGAGTAATAGCTTGGCTAGAAGATTTCTTACGAAGGCCCCCACGTAGCGTTGTAGCAGACGGCGCTATATCGCTTATACTTCCACCACTGGCTACATTACTTACTGCGTTGTGACTAGACGCTGCAGTAACACTTATGTTAGATTTACGAGATGCAAGATTGCTACTGCTGCCGCCAGTGCGTGTTGTGATTTTGGTATTTTCCTGAAAATTCAAGCAACAACAACATCAAGAACAACAACAACAACAACAACAAACAGTTTTAACAAAAACATCAATGCTACAAAAAGACTTTTAATGGCACCAACATTATCAAAATTACTCACATGATTACACAAAAACAATGTATCAATATGAACTTATGCTACTGCTTGCACAATTTAGAATTCAGTTTATAAAGAGACTTCTAAATTTAATGTTTCATTACTGCATTTAATTTTCCGTACTTTAACTCGACATTCGCAAATCACAGTAGAATAAATATGCAATTTAACTTCAATTTTATAAAAAGGCCCCAGATCAAAAGTTTGCTTTAGAGAAGTTTAAATAAGTTTCAGACACCATATCCCATGCCTTTCTAGTTCCATAACCGGAAATAATCAACAGAAATCACAAAAATCACCTTGACAGAAGACAATTTCGTTGACAGTCGAGTACTTCTCCGCAGTCTTGACGCACCTTCGGCAGATGTTTGTTGGGACGTAGGAACAACGGTAGGACAACATTGGTTTTGGGTCAATGGAGCAAATACAGATGATGGTGTACTGCCAGCACCGCTACCACCTACCGCTGACACAGGGGCAATGTACCGTTGCGACGCTAGCTAAAACAGCTTAGGTTCCTATATACTTGTCGTGCGGAGCTGTCTGTCACCGTCCATCTCCGTGCGGGACCACACCCAAAATTTGAAACTTTCAAGAAGTATAACGCTAAGCTTAAAAAACAAACTAGTAATAAATATTATAAAATTAGCAGGCCGTACGCGTAGTTTTTGGACGTAGCATTCAATAGAATTGAAGTTCCAGAATGAGATTATTTGTGTATCTTATCTACACACAAAATAAATTGTCCTAAAAGTTAAAGACTCTCACCTTCTTTATTTTCAAGACACAAATGTCTTGTATTTCAGACATCAATAGCCTTAAACATCTCGGAAATTCGTTTCTTAAATGGCTAACACATAAATGTCTTATATTCAAAAAATTGCTATTGCCAATTTATAAGACAAAAGCTTCTTTCTTTCAAGAAATAGTTGTGTTATATTCAAGAAATAATTTTATTTTTTATGTGTAAAAAAGTTGCTCCGTTTATATTCTTAAGCGTGTATATAAGTAATCGGTTTTAAAAAATATTTCGGGTTGAGCTCAGGCTCCCCCAACCTAAGTTTACTTCTTGGACGTGTCTTAGGTTGTAAGATTAGACTATTGAGTTTAGCTTTAGACCCCAGTTTTGAAGTAGGTTTCCATGGCAAATCTCAGTGTCTTAATTAAGACATGTTCGTCTTACATTTCAGAAATGTTTGTCTGATATTTCAGAAATATTTTTTCTGAATTGTTCGTAAAACAAAGTCTTAAATTTAAGACATTTAAGTCAAGACAATTTATTCGATTACTCTTTTTCTTTTGATACATAACTATCCAACTCTAAATTACTCCAGTTTTATTAATCTACTCAGTCATTTGTTAGGGTGTGTTAACAACGAAGACACCCTCATTTAAGCGGTGAGGTGTGGCTTAGACGGCTATCCGTAAGTTTCCTCAAAAGTGCCTTTTTTGTCAACAAACTAAAAGCTCTGCTCCGAATTTTCATCTAGCATCCAGCCGTAAGACACGCAGGTAACCAGAGCCACCGGAGAACTGCGCAGGCATGGTTCTATTTGTTTTTGCTTGAAGCTGTCCCTATCGAGAAATGGCCAGTCTTTCTCATAATTTTCGACCGGCTCCGAGTTGTAGAACCCACACCCACAAAACAGAGATCAACGATTTTGTAGCAATATTACCTTCTTCGTCGCCAATCGCGGCGGCGATTTATGTAGCCTAATCTCCGCATCAAACGAATCATTGTCATAGCAGCCACTTCCGCCATCGTCAACTGTCATAGCCGGCGTTGTACTAGCAATCATAGCTGCGGAAGGCAGAGGTCGCGCAATATTTGACGCCGCCACAGCCTGGAGCGAATGGCTACCCGGTCCGATTGAGTGGTTTCGCGACGTGTCGTTGTTGCTGTTGTCTATAGCCGGCTGTAACTGAGCACCGCCAGCGGCACTCAATGTCGAGTGATTGTGAAATGTTGGTGACGATGGAGTATACCTGTTGAGTTACAAAATGCTACACGTATCAACCGTAGGTTTTGCTCTAAAAATCGAATTCCGGGAGTAAAATCCTAATTAAGGACTTTTTGACTTTCTAGTCCCGGTAGATTGATACAATTTAACTTAAAGCAACAAAAACCAGAATCAGAGCAAGCTACACATCTTTGAACTCAGTTTACGATAAGTCAGCTCCAAATTAAATATAACGAACTCTGAAGCTAAGTCTCGCTGCCGCTGCCAATACCAAAAATTTGAATTAAATGAACCAAATCTACCAGTTGAATCTAAACAAAGAATCCAAAATATAAAGCAATAAACGATTATACCTTTCTTCAGTTTGGCTACCGACCAGCATATATGCTTTTTGACTGGCGTGCGAAGTATTGGACAAATTTTCTGATAACAAATTCCGTGAAGATACTGAGTTATCAAATAATGCAACATTTGAACAATGAGTTTCGCGATCAAATCTCGATCCTCCGTTGTACGTCTAAAATACAAATGACTAAAATTCAATTTTGTATAAATGCGCTCAGTGTACAGGTTATACGTCAATTTCGCTTAAAACAGTTTTAATCCGTAAATATTTTCCCTGCTGAGATTTTCAACCCAATTTTAAACCGAAGGCTTCAATTCCGGTTGAACTTACGTTTCCAGAAGGGATGGGCGGTATTCTGGGCCAATTTTAACCGTTACCCAAAATTAAAATGATTTTTGTAATTCGAATAATTTTATCGGCTCTGAATTGCTGTTTCATACAATTAAACAAATAAATGGACGCCAAACTATATTTTTTACTTTATTTTTCACTTGGCTAATGTCCCATATTCTTCGAAAAGGCTCGTGACATATCCCACTGTCTCAAAACACCCTCAGTACAACCGTAACGCAAAGCTATAGTGTTGTTTTTGATCCCGGGCAAATCAGACTGGAGAATTTTTTAACACAGCGTAGACGTTGTAAATGCGGATGACAATTTTTTTACACGATGCCATAAATGTTTTAAATGCGAAAATGCAACTATTTGTGCTTTGCCACAATAAAAACAAAGTAATTGTGTTTCCTTTCAAAAATAAAATTTTGGGTAACCGGAGGGGTCATTCTGTTTCTCAAATCGCTGAATAACCAGGTAGCGGTGCTCCACCATCGATTGCTGTCTGTGTTGGTAGGCGAAATGTGCAAGAACTTGTGGGCCAAACCTGCGATCCAAGGAAAATTTTTGTGATTGTTTATCTCTTTTTTACCGCTTTGGTCTCGGTTTGCCAAACACCGAGACTGACAAAAAGGGAGACCGAGACCAGCCAAATCCCGAGATTTGCCGAGACCGGCCAGCCCTGGTTTCTAGTCTGTCGGTTCACAACAATTGCCCAGTATATTTTGTTTACGACATTTACAATTATGTCTCAGCAAACATATTGAACCTTATTTGAAGAATTTTATCAATCACAACGTTACTGACCAGAACATATATTATAGTCTATCAGCAGTTTCGAGCAAAAGCAACTTTTCAACCAATGAGCCATAACTTTAAAATGTTCAACAAAATACCTCAGTATTTTTACAATGATTTCAGGTCTATTCAGAACAATGTTCAAAAGGAAGTTTAGTGAAATCAAAAAGCAAAGACTTACATTTGTTGCAGTAGAGGACGCAAACAACGAAACAGCAGGTTCCCTTGGTAAACTTGGCAACTGTATACACGAGTCAATATCTATTTTTTCACCTGAAATTTTAACTCAATCATGCTGCTGAATGGCAGGCAACACCACAAAGGCCTAGGGATGCACAGAAAACAACCGGATCAGGACGGCAGCGGAATTTGTATATGGGCCACAATTCTTGAATAAAGTCAGTTGATCGATTATGTTTCTACATTTAAAGATGCAGGAGCAGCAATACATACGGTTCCGTGATAAATTACGAATACATTTTAAGTTGTATGAGTAACAGGCGTATGTTATAAAACGCTGCATCTCGAGCTAAGCGATTGAGAAAATTTCGTCGTTTCTCAGCAATTTTAAGTTCATCTTGCTAATTTTTCGTGAAGAAAAATTTTCACTGCCCCCAAAAGTTTCGGCGAAAGGTGAATTATGGACACCCTTGTGTACGCCAAAAGCTACAGGTATGCAAAAACAATCAAAATCCTCAATCGAGGGAAACGCTAAACTGCGAACAGCCTAAAGTTCCGCAGTTTAAAACCTTCTTTAAATTGAAAAACAAATTTGAGCATAAGAAAAGAAATGTCTGTTCCTTATAAATACTTACCGAGCTGAGACGCAGCACGAAATGAGCTCATTAGCAATGGACTTTTGGCGTGACTTTTACGAAAATATGATGCAGCTTCTGTTTTTCGCGCCGTTTTCCTGCAAATATATTACATCACTACGAAACGCAAAATGTCAGGAACTTGCCTAGCACTATACGCTTGCCTTTAACTAACATACTGATGGCATTTTATATCATTTCGTCTTACCATGTTATGCAAGAAAATGTAAGTACGTATATATTATGAACAAACTCTGCGGTAGCCATTACGTTACGACTTACAAACATAAGGCTCCCATCAATTTATGAGCAAACGGTAAGATCGTTTCGTTACGATTACGTGGCGTATCGCGCTTGTCGCCTGCGATATCTGTTGATTTCTCACACATAGGCAAAATATCACTGCTTAAACTGCGCTCTGCGTCTGCAACTCTAAAAATAGAACCACGCACAATGGTATACTATCAACAGATTGCGTTAATATCTAGAAAAAATGATTCATTAAGAATATTAAAATGAAGTTGTGTGCACGTAGCAACGCTGTAACTTGCAATAAATGAAACCAAATATTTATACATGCTTATTTGCAGGGAGGGGGTCTCGGTCTCGGCAAGCCTTGGTATTTCGCAATTCTCGGTCTCGGTTTTCTGAGTATCGGTTTTTCCAGCACTAATCAAAATTTGACCGAGACTTTTCATGACCGGTTTCGGTAATCAGGTAAGACGATCCATTCCTGTTTATATGACTTTATACCTTGCCTAATAAGGCAACACAATGCTCCCAAAACACATTAAACTACTTCAAATTGATAAATTGAAATAAACAACATGTAGCAGGGTTCAACTGAAAACCAAAAGACACCTGAGATGCTACCGAAAAGCTATTTGTGAGATTACTTACTGATTCAAATCAAGACAACATTTTGCAAACAAATACTTCGAGTCCGGGCAATGCGTGCCACGAGATTTTAAAAACAAATATGCCGACATCGTCTGACCCGCCCGATAGAAAGATGTTGCCAACAGGAAAACAGCATCGGAACAAGGATCTGTAACATACATATATAAGATACGTAGATATGCATAAATCCAGCTACGTGGATAAGCTTCTGAATAACGGCAAGTGTACGTATGTAGCAAGTATCTTTTCATTTTATATACGTAAGTCCGTACCTATAGAGACTGAACACTTTGCCATTTTTATGGGGAAGCTTTAAACCCAAGGTGAACCTTAGAAAAATCTTCACAAAAATTTATTTCCAGTAGATCATTAGTAAAATGTCGAATTAATAACTTAAAATGACATTTCATGCCTGTGCATCCCGACCATTCTAACCATTCCTAATTAAACAATTTCCACTGACCAAAATTTAATACCGGAATTTTTAATTCAAGTAAAAATTTACCAGAACCGGAAGAACTAAAATTGCCAGAACGGGAATTCCGGTTGCACCCTGAATCTACGTATATAGGTTATTTATTACGTACTGAAAGGTGAAGCCTGTTGGGTAACTATTTCCTTCTGCAGTTTATAAATTCATTAACCTATTTAATTTAGGCACGATACAGTTACTATTCAGAATGTAGCCGCGTATTCCGGGTATATTTGTAAAACCCGGACCCGGAATAATTGGTCGTGAAATCTCGGACCTGGAATTTATTGAAGCGAAAACCCGGATCCGGAATTTTTCGGCGAAAATACGTGGAATAATCGGTCCCGAATGCAACTGTAGTTAATTACATAGAGGATTTATGCTGACCACCAGGCAGACCAAAAGTGGGTGGAAGGACTCGACTTTATGAGGGTCTCCAACCGTGATTTTTTTGTATAAACCTGAGTTTTTGCACAGAAAAAGTATGTTATGCAAACAAAAGTATTTTTTTGCTAAACACGTTGCCCATTAGTTGTTCGATATATAACATTTTAAGCAACAAATGTTCTTAATCCAAAAACGGACCCATTTCATTAAATCAACACTGTGTTGCAGCAAAAAAAGATAAAAAATTTGCTCCGTTCGCTCACGTATTCCGCATATACGTATATTATCAGCTAACCTTGTTTTCATGGGGGAGATTCTAGGTTTTTTAAATCAAGAGCAAGTCGAGACTCACACAAAATGCTTGCAAGGGTATATATTTGAACATTATGTATATAGAGAATGCGCCCGGAATTGTGTTTCCAATTAGAATCCCGATTCAAATCCAGTTCCCGTCCTGATTGTACGTAAACACTTTGGATAGCTTAGGCGACAGAAGGAAGAATTGTTAGATATGTACGTTCTGATATTTCAATGAAATGTAGTACATATATATTAAATTTGAATTAATTCGTACTCATCCGCCGTAACCTGGTATAATCGGATTATTCGGAATCGTAAGTTTTCAGAACTGCAGGCAAAGTAATACAGGTTGTTAGATGAATAACTACGAAGTCGATTCCGATTACACTAAAACGCATCGAAATGGAAACTATGTAAACATCAAGATTTCTCTAATACAGCGCTAAAACTAACTAATAGAGAGAAGAAGCTCCGACAGGAAGATCGCATCTTCATAATCATAATGATTTAAGCAATCCCATATCAAATTCTAGAACAGTAAATACGTAATAAAATAGAGCACTGTCTGATAACTTGTCATAATACTATTTTGATCTCTTTCCGGCTTACATATATGTATCATACGTATATATGTCTATTTAAAACATACTTAAGGTTTGAAGTCGAACATGAATTTCGAACATAACTTTGTACATATTCAGACACCACGATTTGTTGGCAAGTATAAATCTATTGAAAACATCTGGCTTAAGCCAATTGAAAACCTTACCTTAGCAGAATCTAAGCTTATGTCAAAATGAAATTTAAGTAACGTCTTTGCAACCCAAACATTATGCTAAAATACGTAGCTCTAACACAATACGTGTCATTCTCTGTGTAAGGTTCGTAATTAGGCAACTTGTAAGACAGACATAATACAAATAAAAGCTGCATTGCACTGAAGTGTTCACAAATCACAAGCATAAACAAAATGTTCACAAATACACATTGGGTGTTAACGTCAGCTTTGGTAGGAGTCAGACCTTTTTTAACTAATAACTGGAAAAACGGGTTGTGCTTTGGAAGTTCCAGCTGCTTCTATGGTCGACTATACGTTGATCGCATGCTGTCGACTTGCGCTCACCTTGATATAAGATACTTCAGTAACAGTCATAACGAAATAGAGTCCTCAGAACGCAATATCAACCATTCGAATAAACAGGTCACAATTCATATATCTGTGAACTTGAAAACGAAATGAAAAGATAACATATAAAAATCTGGATACCATTCTGGTCTCGGAATCTACTCAGGTCAGTCTACTAAATTATTATCACCAATTCTGCCAACTTTATAACTGTCGCGGTTTACATTGCGTGACAGAAGTGTCAATTTAGCAGTCAGCACTAGCTATATGACTTTCGTATAAAATAACAAAAGGAAAGGCAAAACAAAATTGGTTATTTGGGAAAATAAAAATGCACATTAAAAACCTTCAACTAACGTCAAATCAACCATACTTAATAAAAATCTTGACTTAAGTTGGAATGCAACCTAGGTCAAGTTTCTGCAACACAGCTTCTATCTCGTATTTCGAATATGATTATGAATTTAACTGTCGTGCATGCTTCTGTAATCATGTGAACAAAATTAAGGAAGTTCTCGAACAGACAATAATTTCGCACTTGACTTAAACAAGTGTCTTTTAATCACGGGACATTCTTTAAACTTTGTAAAAATTATAGTTCTGCCAGCGAAGCCGTCTTTTTATAATTACAGCATAATTTTCTTCATCGGCTGCAAGTTTCGCAATAAGTTTCAATTACCGTGTTTGTCTTAATCTATTTTGGTTAACAAACCAGCCGCATCTCTCAACCCATAAACAAAAATTTTTTATTTGTACACAGCTAGCATCCTAGCAGTTATTTTATTTTTAATTCTGTGTTTGTAGTTTTACTAGAAAAAATGTCCAGACTTGAGCAAAAGTCATGTGATTCTCAAGCTTTATGTCGCAGTAAAATTTTGAACTAGAATTTTACTGCTATACATGTTGGTCAGGCGTGCGCAATTTGTAAACGTAGCCAAATTAGTTTTACGCTGAAGCAAATTGCGGCCTTCGTTAAAATGTCTAAAATAGCTGGTTTTTAAATTTATAAAATTGCCTCCAAAGTAGCATATTATATAAATACTCATCATAGGAAATAAAAACAGGAATATCTATAGGTGTATGACCGATACGGGTACAAAATTGTCTTGCACCATGTGGGTGGGTTTTTCGCCTTATTCCGGCAATTTTAGCCACGAAATCTTTCGTTTTATTAGGGTGTAAAAACGGATGTCCCATGTTACTTTCAAAGGCGTCCCAGTGCCGGAGAGCAGCATTTGCTGCTTCGATTAGTGCGGGGGGCTTTGGGGTCGCCAGCTCCCATCCTGCTTAGGGTCCTTCCAAATGCGGTGGGTTTAGGGGGCGGCAGCTACCTGTTAAAATCCATCTGAACAAAAAGATTGGTGTCCCGTTTTCCGTTTTTTGTGGAAATTTATAGCTTTCCCATTTTTTAATTTCCCAAAGAAAGCATATTTATTTATTTATTTATTTATTTAATTTAATGGTTAGTTACCACCAACCACCCGGCAAGTAAAAAACAAGGCGTTTCTAACTACTCTTAATCAGTATACATTTGTCGAAACAGCTGCATTTATATTCAGCTTGCCGATAAGCACACAACACTTTCAATTGCGATGATAGACAACACGTGCTTACAAATCTCCAATAGTTAAAAATGTTGTAAGGGCGCCCGCGCAGGGGGCATTTGGTTACCGTTCCCACAAATGTGGCTGGTTCTCCATTCCCAAGCAGGCTCGGGCCAGACAATTTGATTAAAGTTGATTTTTCGATCCGGTTCGCACCCCCTCGTCCATAATTTTTCAATTTACCCGTGTTTTGAACGAAAAAACTCGCAGTTTTATAAAAGGTATATATTAAAATGCAGTGGTATGCAAGTCAGCTCAGGTTGCCAACACTTCTGGCGTACAGAGGGGAGTGACAGGTGACCCAAACCCAAATACGAAAATCTTTGTTCCCCTCCCCCGATCTAACAAATTTTGTACAGTCTGAACAGAATTTGATTTGTGTCTCATTGTTTTGTTTTCCCACTGAAAATTTGCAGACGTCCCGTTTTGCCATTTGCAACAAACAAACCTGTCCCGTTTTTCCGGTTTCCCAGCAAAAATTTGCTGCTGTCCGGCTTTCCCATTTGCACCAGGTAGGCCTGCCCCGTTTTCCCATCTGCGCTGATCTGCCGCACAAGCATATAAAACAAGAGACGTCAGTGTAATGGACATTCCAAAGTTTGCACACTCTATAAGCCGGCCGGCTTCTCTCCTTATCTATTTTCTATCCTTCATACTGTCGTAGTTGATGCAGCAGCTAGTGCGCTTTCAGTTGTTTTTTGTGTCGCAGAACAAAGTCTGATGCTGCATGCACATGGGTAAAACGCTGATGCATATGTGTGGTGCCTTCACATGCAGAAGCGGTAAAAACATGAACGAACTAAGATATAGGAGTATATTGTGGAAGTTCTTATAAGTAATAAAAACAAAAACTCAGCAATTGAATGTGAGGGGCCCTGTTTCAGGCCCTGGGTCGCGAGTTCGCAAGCTCTTACGAACACCCCTCATTTTCAGCTGCAAACACAATCAAAACATATATATAGCTAACAATTTTTATTCCGTGGCCAAAGGTATCCAAAGTGTTAATGTGACAAAGCTAACATCCCACGTCGATGCATTATTAACGCTTTAAACAACGAGTTTGTTTCTATACGTACCGTTCCATTTTTTCCTAAGTACTTTAAAATATAGTAAGCTTAGGTATAAGGTTATTATTTTCGCTTAGGCTTATATAATTGAGATACTGTTGCGCCAAAAAATAACACTGACTATTTTCCGGTCCAAAGCGAAACTAGATTATACTAGAATCGGAGCAACAAATTTATACCGGAAGTGTACTCGGAATCAGAACTAAAAATTTTGTGACTGCATGCATATTTTGAAATTGGTGATGATTCCTGGTTCTGTAAAGCTAAACACCAGTCAATTATTGATAAGTTAACTCATCGAAAGCAATTTAGTAGATAAATGATACAGAATTGTTATTCAGCGTATCACAACAAGTAAGACTAAATTATAATTTCAAAATTCGAATCGGAAACGGAACTCGTTTTGAATCGGAATTCTAATAGGAATCGGAATTTCGGCTGCACTCTGCCATTTTTATCATGTTTCAACTGTTATTTTAACTTAGCAAAGATTGTGGGACGTAGCTTGGCACAAGGAAACATTTACAATACATGTGTAACAGAAAAGATGTGTAAAATCAAGTCAGTCAATTCCATGGCAGCTGGCCTAAATTAAATACAAGTTATGGAATGTCAATTTGTTGAAATTTTTTAAAAAATCCGGCAGGTTCCGGTTGCCGAATTTTTGTTGTAGACGGAGCCAGATATCTGGCCGCACCCCGGCACTTAAATATTCGGCTGAGGTGTTTTTGGCATACGTGGAGACCAGTGTTGTTGCTTAAGAAGAACAAACATAAAATTTTTAAAGGCTTCTTTTTTTCATTTTACGAAAGAATCAGTTGAACTTTTTCTATTTTATATCCGTTTGGTAATGAAAAATTATCCAGCTGGTAAGATCCGGGCCGGATCTGAATTTTAAGATCCGGATTCGAATCCGGTAAATGCAAAATTTTGGATCCGGTCGTTCCCTATATGGGCCCTTAACTCAGATTACTTAACTTACTTGAGTGGTCAATCGTGTATTTCTACCTGCGGTTGTGAGTGGCGGCATTGATTTTTTATTAAGTTATATTTCGCTTAAAAGTCATATATATTTATATATATTATATATATATATATATATATATATATATATATATATATATATATATATATATATGTATGTATATATGTAGTATTACTAAAAACCATCCATTGCTCTGTGGTTGTTTGCTTCTGCAGCAGCGTGTGATGGGCCATGCTTCACCTTTCGACTATCGTCTATTTTAGAATTAATATGTAGCGGAAAAACCTGTAATGGACAACGTTTACTGAAGCCATGAATCAGCAGCAGCAGCCGTTATCTGGGGCACGTAGACGGCGCCTTATCGAATATTTCGTCGTCGCTGGATTGCCAGAGAATCCAGATGAACTGAAGCCTGGCGCTGCAGAATGCGGCTACAAAAATGAAGCATCTCAACCTGCAGATCCGATTACAGATATATGTGTGATATTTCCAAGTTTAGGCGAACAGGTACATACTAAACGGTTCTTGGATTTAAATGTTAAATTAAGCATGTGTTACAGTAAACAAAGATAACTAAATTGTTAGCTAAGCGATATTTTTCCCAGTGCAAAGTACAGCAGCAGTTTTTGTTTGCAGGTGCCTAACCAGTTTGTTATGATTGATACCACGCCATCTGGCTATCCTGCGGACCTGAATCATGGTTCAATGCGAACGCCATCTTGTTTTTTGTGTTATCGCCGTGGGCACCATAAACCTCCGTTAATCGATATTGGTGTTTTGTACGAAGGAAAAGAACGGTGTGTTTGTCCGTACTGGAATTTTTTCTGTGTGATTTCATGTGGCACATATTTATTATGTTTGCCAATAAAATATTTCAGCTGCAGTTTGTGTTTAAAAGAGTAATTGGAACGCTGTTACTCATATGTAGATTCCTCAACTATGCAACGTTACATCAGGTTAACGTAATACCATGTTTGTTTCAGCTTTCTTATTTTATACGTTTTTAGCATTATGGTCGATTCTCAAGTGCTTCAAACTACACCCTTTGGGCGACCTGCGAACATTAACAATTCTAGCAGTCATGCGATTTATTTAACCTATCGCCGTGCGACAGAAAATTCTCCGCGTACAGTGCTTGCTGTAACAGAGATTTGTGTAATTTTGCGAAATAAAGGCGAAGCTCCTCCGCATACATTTTGTCAAATCACAAAAACTTTGAACAAGGTGTGTGTGCATATTTGTTTGCATAGTTGTATATATTAAGTGCCGTATAATACTGGCATTCGCTGTTTCACGTCGGTGTACGAAATATTCAATCTGGTTCTTCGACAGAGCAAGTGGATATCTTGTTTGGGAAAGATTTTTTAGAGCACGGACTGGTAACCCGTAATTCGTGGGTTCGAGTCGTACCGCATCTGCAGCAAAATTTTCGTGAAGGGCTGTATATGGACCGTTTAATTTAGATTTGCTGTTTTAGACGGAATCTCAACACGATCGCTCGTATATATAATACATGTCACACTTTGCACGCATATGCGCGGTGAACTCTGTGTTTAACGCGCAAATAGAATTGTTTCAAGGCATAAAAGTGCAACTATTTTTGTGTTATACGAATTTATAAATAAACAAAAGCTGCTATTCTGTTTTTATCGCAACGGCTTTTGGAGGTGTTACTTATTAACAGGATGCGGCCGAATATCCGGTTCCGGTATCCATGATAAACCTACCGGATTCCGGATATTTACGGCTGTAAGGCCGAATATAATTAAACTGCTTTTACAAGTTAGCGTCTTCTAACATCTTGCTGCGATTATATACATTTATGGGCAAGCCAAGAAGTTCAAGTTTTGATACGTGTCAGGTACTTTTAACTTATATAAACGATCGAGAGTTAAACGCATGTTGGAATTAAACAATTTCAGTTTATCAGCGTCAATTATGTCCTTTATAACAGTTGAAAAACTTGAGCAAACAGAAAATACAACAGAAAAATTAATTATTTTAACATATGCAATATCCGGTATCCGGTTTGTGTTCGGGTAAAAATATCAATATCCGGTTCCGATATCCGGTTAATTATCTGATCGCACCCTGCTTATTACCTGTTTATCTGGAATCGACTGGATATCCGATTACCGTTTAATATCCGGCAAAAACTCCCGTATCCGGTTCCGATATTCGGTATAAACTTACCGTATATAATATACCGGATATTTGCCACTGTGGTCCCGAATATCCTAAAACCGCTTTTTCATGTAAAAAATAATAGATATTTTGCAGCGACTGCATTTCCGCGCAAGTCAACAGTAGACACTACATGGAATGAAGAATCCAAGTAAAAAATTAATCTTCAGTTACGAAATTCATTCTTTTGCACGGCTTAGTAGACACTACATGAAATGAAGAATCCAAGTAAAAAATTAATCTTCGATTACGAAATACATGTTTTTGCACGGCTTAAATACGTTCAATAGTGCACAAGTTTTGATCCTATATTCCTTCATCATCTGGTTCCGGTACCAAATTTACTATCCGGTTTACGGTAAAATTGTTGCCCAGTCGATCCCTGTTATTTAGTAAAAATTTCGTCCTTGCTTTGAGGTTGCTAACTTGTGTCGTAAACGAACTTTTAATTGATTTTCTTACAAAAATCTAGGGTTTTCCTGGCTCAGATGTATTCTTGTGCTACAAGAAAACTCTGTCAACAGCATTGAACATTGCGTACAAGCCAGCAATTTTGGACCGTTTTCCGCGTGATGAACACCTTGGATCTCCGCTGCCGGCAAATATAGCACTTTTCTGTTTACCCATGGGTGCCACTGTCGAATGTTGGCCTGCTAAATGTGCTACCCCTCATCGTATTGTGTCAACATTTGTTCTGACTGATGAACGAGGGCATAAATATTATGGAACCGGTGTGATGTTTTGGGAGGTAAAGAATAATTAGTTGGTATTCGTATTGGTCAGTATTGTGTCAGTTAACGCCTTTCCTATCTACATCGGAGGAAACTATATTTATTACTAGTTGAAACTAAAACGTAACATTACGTGCGTTTTTGTAATATGTTGACTTTAAAATGTAGCTCGTTATATAAGCTATTTTCTGGTTCTGGGGTTCCTTCAATTGCTTCTGCGATCTTGGGAGCCAAGTATTTTGCAGTATTTTGGTTTGTTTAGGCATATAATCGTCAATTAACAGATGAACAAATGGACAAACTTGATATACGACAGGTAGATTCACCTTCACGAGGCGCAGGATCGTGTTCAGACAACAGTTCAAACAATGATCCCGCAGAACAGAAGACATTTCATACCAATAAATGCATTTGCATTATTTCTCGATATCCGTTTTTTACTGCATTTAAAAGGTAAGTGGTATTTGCCTATGTATCGTTGAATTTGTGTCTTTATGTTGCTGAGTTCGATGCACAAGCATGCAGTAAATACAACCATTATTAACAGACTGCTGCACACAATGTTTTTACTGCATTGAGTTGTGTTCAGTTCGGAATAAGTTTGTGGCACTAGGACTATTTTCAGAAATAAGGCAGTAACGCTGAACATTTTCAATATTTTAGCATTCATCGAATAAATTAACATTATTGGAATAACTTGGACAGAACCCAGGTAATTAAGATGCTACTGTGGACCCACTTAATGGCCTAAGTATAAATCAGCTCCCAGGTGAGTTAAATTGATATTTAATACAACGTAGTCTAATGGCAATGAGTTCGGCGACTGTTAAATACCAAATTTTAACCAAAGTTTTAGCGTTACACCTGTAGTGTGCATTTTGCCGTACTTATCTGTATTTATCAGTTTATTTTATAGGTATCTTTTGTTTTTATATCGAATGACCGTCGGCGGCACGTATCCGGCGCCAATTGAACGCTACATTTCGCATTTGTGCTATGAAGTGCCGTTTCCATCACAACGACGTCCTCGTGTCTTAGTTCAACTTGGAAACGAAACGATATCATTTGATAACCCCGAAGATTCACCTCTGCCAATTTCAGGTATTATTTTTCTGATAATTTAATCTATAACTTGTAACTTATATACGTAGCCAGACACGTGCATGCATAGGTTTCTAAAATTTACTCTGTGTAGCTAAAAATATTGTGTGGCGGCAAACAAAGTTGTTTTCAGTAAAAAATTACCTGGGATTTGTGAAGTAAAATAATATTACGTGCCTTGAGGAAACTTTAACATATTATAACTCAGCATTTAATTTGCTCATTGAACGATACTAGATTAAAATTTTCAGTGTTGGCTTGCTGCAATATAGCAGTAACTAATGTATGCGCGGTTGTTTATGTTGTAGGCGCATCATACATTGACATGTTGAAAAATATCGGACCTGAAACATCAATGTATTTACTGTTGCTCGCACTAACCGAAAACAAAATTTTACTGCATTCTCTGCGGCCCAACATTCTAACCAGCGTAGCAGAATCGCTTGTTTCAATATTGTTTCCGTGTCATTGGCAATGTCCCTACATACCACAGTGTCCGCTCGATTTAGCCGGGGTCCTACACGCACCGTTACCGTTTATTGCCGGAGTAGATTCGCGCTATTTTGAACTGTATGAAGATCCTCCTCCAGATGTGACTTGCATTGATTTGGATACAAACACAATATCTGCGTCAGATACCAGGAGGATTATTAAGCTGAGTTTATTGCCAAAACGGTCTGCAAAACAGCTTCGTAACGCACTTGAGCACTTATATCGACAGGTACACGCGCAAGATTGGACAGTCACTATTGCGCGCCATAAACAAGTTAGTGAGGGTTGAAGCAAAATTTTCAATTTACTTAAGGCACGGCAACGTCTATAGTTTCCATTTTGACGTTGATGTATGGCCCTTTGCCGAATTAAAATAAGCTTTAGTTTTGTTGAATTTAGAATAAATTCGAAAAAAGCAGCAGCGTGTCGATTTCGGGATTTCTGTCGTAAAATTAGCAACCTGACAGACTTACCATACCAGGTTAATAAAGACCCTTTGGTACAAAGTCTTTTCTTCGTAGTTATCACAGGTAGTCTATGCGGTACGTACGTACATGAGTAATTCGCTGATATTTTTGTCTAGGAAATTTTACCACAAGAAATGGACTACGAGATGAATCGTCGTAAACGAAAACTTGAACTCGAAATCCAAGAAGCGTTTTTGCGTTTTATGATTGGGATTTTAAAAAACTATCAACAATATTTGCGACCGATTAAATCTGCGCCGTCTTCGCGAGCGACCGATACCGGGGCATTGTTTGATATTGCGGGATTTTTGAGAAGTCGTGACAAAAATTCACAGGTTGGCAAAAGAAATGAAGTTAAGTAGGAATCGCATGTCCAGTGCATCTTTGTGTGGATTATGGTAACGAAAGCAGGATGGGTGTGTCTCTGGCTAGCTGTGTTGGGTGAATTCGTATTGCATTTTCTGTGTTTTATTTTTATCCTGGTCTTGGTCTTGCTATGTGGGTTTCGGATCGTTATCAGTACGAGCAATAAAAGTACAATGAGGAGATTCGCCGCATTCGGCGATACATTACAATTAAATGTTTATGGAATTTCTAAACACTTGTATAAAATATATAAAATTAGTAAAATCGCGTTTGGGATACAAAATCAAGATGTGTGATTTTAATGCTGCGCTGGTAAATAGCAGTGTACAAGAATTGTAATTATATAAATGTTTAGTAAATTTTTATACATAATTACCGTTGTATCGCTGTAATGCACGAAATACATATTTTATAAAATTTTAGGAATTCTACAAACATCTTGTTCAAACGCAAATATTCATTCGTTTCATTGAAGAACGCTCGTTTCTTGCTGACAAAGATCCATTTCTGGTATTTTTTGATGAATGTATGGAAAAAATAGACGCAGCTACTTGCAACAGTGGAAATGTGGACGGCGTTGGCGGCATTAAAATGACGCCGGAACAAGTACGTCTTGTTGAATACGATTCAGCGCTATCGAACTCTGATCATACTGTGTTTATTGCTCCTCCGGAGCCGTTAACACCGCCTGTGCCCGAGTTTAGATATACTGGATTTCCGGATCGTTTATCAGATGAACTGTTTGATCTATCAAATATTCGACCTGCGGTTGAACAGCACACTATTGGCGGTGGTACTCATGGACACGGGGGAGCAGTTTTTGGCGCGACTTATACAGCAACCTCTCATGGAGACAATTTTTCGTCTGGTCAGCTCCAGCCGCCAATCTGTGATAGCCCGTATGGCGGTTATGACCAGATTGATGTAACACCCTCGCGCGGCGTGTTGTCAGATGCCACAGGGTCTTGTTCTGGGCAGACAAAGTCATCAGGTGCTATTTTGAATCGAGAGGGACAGGCCGGTGTCACTCCTGTACCAGCGGCTGCAGCTTGGTCTAGCGTGGGAGGCCGGCACGCTAAAAATCTGTCACAGAGTAGTAGTAGCGGCTATTACTCGGGGACTGGATCGATGAGCGCTCTCGATCCCGCGTTTACGCCATCGTATAGTTTTGCCGCCGCTGCGATGTTTTCAGACGCTGGGGTATACAGTGCCGCTATAGCGTCTAGTGACTATAGCAGCGGCGGTTTGTTCCCTTTGGGTACCGGGGCACAAGCTGGCGGCTCCACCGGTCTCGTTTTGGGAGCTCAAGCCAGCTGTGGAGCTTCTGATACAAACCGATACGGGTTATTTGAAGCAACACCGGCGGTGGTTGTGCGTCGGACGCGGCAAGAAGCCAAATCCGCGGCGAAACAACTACGTTCTGTCGCAGCTGATCCTGTTCAATGGGCTAAAGCACTTCTCGCGTATACGTATTCACTTTGGTTCCTTCATTTACCGGCATGGCTAGCGGAACAACCTTCGAAACCGCAAGCTCTACGCATAGCGCTGTCAATTTTAGCACGCGTACAACACGCGAAACTGCCGGTGACGGACGAAATTTGTTATAGAATACTGATGCAGTTGTGCTTTCAGGTAGGCGGCGGAATCAATAAAGGTATCTGGATTGGAACCGAGGAAAGAAAAACGTCTGGGTCGCGCAGAACCAACCAATGGTCGGGCGTAATCATCCATGGGAGGGTTGAGGGTTGTGCCCCCATTGAAATTCTTATAAGACTTGACCCCCGTGGCTTGGGTTCCACTCCAGTTGAAGAAAAACGTTAGGTATAATGCGTGTACTACAAATTTTCAGAACGAGTGGTTGAAAGAAGACGCCCCTTCAAGCTGGCTAATGGCAAGCTTTCAGTAACACTAATAGTTGAACTGTAGTATTTATGAACCAACCTTCACGTTTGTTAAACTGTGGCTAAAAATTTCAAATGGGCGAACTTTTTCCGAGTACTAAGCGGCATGAATTTGGAACATCGTTAGTATATTTTTTCTGTTTCGTGTATACTGTGGTTGTTGTATGACGGGCAACAATTTTAACTAATGTGTATATTCACCTAGTTGCAATTATTGATTGTTTCAACAATTTTCGATAAGGAAACGACTTCAGCTTGAAAATAGAGTCCAGTATACTCCTGCTGTTTATTTCCTATCTATCGCACTGTAGCTATTCTATACTCAGGCTGACTAATGCCGATAAGCTAAGTTCTCAAATTTGAAAAACCCTTACTTGTACAGTTTCGTATGTGTGTATTGCAGTACGACCAGCCTGTGCTCGCAGTCAAAGTATTTGTCGATATGAAAGCAGCTGGCATATCACCAAATGCAATTACTTATGGCCTGTATAATCGTGCAGTGCTTGAAGCACGATGGCCATCAACGCAAACGCTTAACGCGTATCGTAGTTGGGCGAAATTACGCAATACACTGCGCGCTGTATCGGCATTTAAGCAACCGCTTTGCGACCGCAGACGCCGACTAAAAAGGCCAAACCCTGGTGCGATTTCATCACCCCAGGGATCTGCCGCCGTTACGTCTGGAGACTGCTCTGCCTCTCTCATAGGCGGTGACGCATCAACAGCAATAGGCCGTAACTTGCATACCACTGATATAAATGGAGCACGAGTAGACGGTTTGGCTATACAAAGTCAGAAACAAGTACCGAGTAACAATTATTATATAGGTCCAGAGTCGGTATCAACAGTTGCATCTACATCATTGTCATCGTCATCGTGTTTGTCTCAATTCGAGGTACGTAAGGTTTGACAGTTTTTGAAATATTTTTTCAGATGATTTCAAGGGTTAGTTGAATTTGGAGCATAACAAACATAACTTTGTTTAAAACAAAAGTTTTGTGAAGACCGTGGCTAACTCACAAAACAAAGTAAGTTTAAATGTTTTTTGACTTGGTGTTCGATAAGTTATAATCGTTAAGTTTTTGGGAACTTCCGTCTTAAACTTGATTTCGTTGTGTGGTTTCCTGTTTTATGTTGATGTTTTTTCAATTTTTGAAGGATGCATACATTTATATTCTGACATGAATGATCTCTCCTATATATTTTAGAACTCACCGTTGGCTATGTCAGTAGCAGCTTCAACGATAAGTGTATCAACACCAGATGCCGGTTATCAAAGCGGAACGGCAAGTGTTATTCGTAACAGTATTGTATCTCCAACCGTCTCACAGTCTGGTAATAGTGGTGTGTTTGTGGACAATAATTGTGGAGAAACTCAAACAACTCTTGGTACTATCAAGAGCGAATCTCAAATAAACGGTTCAGTTGATGAAGGAAGTAAACTGAGTCAAAATACGGGTGATCTGACAGTTAAACGTCGACAACAACAACAACAGAAACAGAAACAACCAGAAAAACAACATCTAAGACAACAGCAAAGACATTCGTTAGCGTTATTACCTAGTAGTCATGCAATCGATACAGAGTACTTTGACGAGTTTTGTTCTTCTCGTCGGAGTATGTTTGTCACCTCTACTGTGACAGGTTCACCTACATACGGAAGAATGTCTGTGGGAACTAACCCTCGCTGCAGGCCGGCGTCCCTGTTTTCATCTCCAGGCTTATCGTCGCTCGCTAATCTCGATAGTCCTGCAGGGATTCTGATGAAGTCAGAACCGTGGTTGCTTGACGGTGATTTCAAAAAACATGGCACTGATGCTGAATCAAATCTAGTTGCCGCTTGTAATAAAGTGGGTTTTCACGGCAAAGGGATTGGAAATGACGAGATATGTGAACAGGAAAGCCTGCGCGGGCCCGATGGTGGATTGCACGAAGAGTGGTCTGATAGCTCGAATGGTCAACAGCAGCAGAAAGGCAATGGAGAAATGTCAGATAAACAGCGAGTTCGTAATGACGCGGTGGCGGTAAGTGGATTCAACTGGAAGTAACTTTTGAGCGTGCGCGAGGACGGGTCCGGGAATTGAATTTTTCAACGGCGTTAGAACTGCAGTTCAAACTGATTTTCATAAATACGCTGCTGGTTACGTATGTTTTGATAATATAAATACGTACCTTACAAGTTTTAAGTATTTCGTAAGTCGGCGACTTAAGTAATTACCGCAACTTAATTAAATGCTTGACCAAGGTTTAAGAAACCAAGTCACTGTATTGTAAGTTTAGTTGGTTTTTAGGCTGAAAGTAAAGAAATAGCGGTTGCTAATCAGACAACCGAAAATCGACAAAGAAATACTTTGTCGGACCTGGTGTTCTGTCAGGATTCTGGATCTGGTGGTTCTTCGAAATCTACATCACCAGTAAAATCAGTTCGTGTTCCAATTGATCAAGTAAAATATATTTTGTTTACTAAGTGTATGGGCGTGGCTATGATTACATTTATAAACTATATGACACTGTGAAAATGTTTTTGCTAGCGACAAAATGGCTTTGATTTCTAGAACATATCAGATTATTTGAAAGCGTGTGAAAGTTCATTTTGTTTCTACCGTCTCTTGAATTTTTTGGATGGGATATATAGTCTGTAACCCCGATTGTATGCTTGCTGTTTCACGCGTTTTTCAACATTGGCCGGTTTCCCAAAGTTTTGTTCCCATAGTAAAGTCACCGACTTGGCAGATAAATAATTTTTATAGAAAAGAGGGAAAGACGGCACGTTTGTGCTCTAATTTTCAAGAGGTAACTAAGAGCCCGCAACCTGTATCAATTTTCTGGGTTACGAGGCAGTTGCAATTGGTCTGTTCTAGGAAGGATATACTCATTGACTAGTTAATCAAGAATGTTTTTTGAAACTGCCACGTCGGCTTAGTGCATATTTATGTGAAAGATACTTAGTTAGCTGTGTTATTATATTTAGAGTTTTATAAAGTTAGCTGTTATATTTTCAATGAATTTCCTATTTTTAAGGATCCGCTCAGTCTGGCCGCGTCCCAAGGACATGCCATATGCGATGTGCAGGATGCCCAAGATACACGTGATATTGAACAAACACGGGACAAACGATTTACGGATGACCAACGTGCGCTCTTTCAGCATTCCTCATCCGAGGATGAGGAACCCCTTTTGGATAACGGTAGGGGCCAGGGGGTGTCTGGAGCTGGCGGTTCATTTTTGTCATCGGCTGGAACAAGCGTCAAACATTTATGGAATCGATTTCATACCCCCACAGCTGTTGTAACTTCGTTGATGCAACGGAGCAAAACGCTGGAGTCGAATTTGAACACTCCGGCACCGGTGTCCTCGGCAGCAGTTGCTGGATTGCCGAGTAAGTGGGGAGTGGAAAGAAATGTAGGGTGTGTATTTATATATGGGGATCGAGGTTTGCATTGCATTCTGCGCAAAGTAACCTATGTGCATACACCACGGTTATCGCATGCACGTCATTTTATGTACATGTTTCAAAGATATAGAGATCTGTGCACCATATTATATGTAAATCTGCCGCAGCCGTGCTGTTTGCAAAATTTTCTCTATCTGCACAAAGACAGCCATGTAAATTGAGTCGCTCATGTATTCAAAGCAGCAGGCTCGTTGAGATATCGCTGGGCTAGCAGTTGTAGTGTAACCACCGCATGTTATCAAAGATTTATCACATTTGATCATAATTGGAGTTTAATTGTTTACCCATGTTTCAGATCCAACTGGTTCTAACGACAGTTTAGATTCGTGTTCTCCAGCGATTTCAATTGGTCCAGGCAACACTCCGCAGCCAGGTGAACAAGTCCAGCGTGCTGTAGTTGATTATGGGGGTAACGATCATAACTCCGCAACGGTTGCTAGCAGCAGTGAACGCTTAATATCAGCAGTGTCAAACGAGGCTATTTACGCTGGAACCACATCAATTTTGACCAGCCCTAGCTTAAGCGCTCTTGGCTCGATGGCATCGAGAATGATGGGTGGTGTTAGACTAGGCGGAGGAGGCGGAAGCAGTATCTCGCCGGCTGATCAAGCTACTCCTAGCTCCGGATTTCACCGTTCTGAATCGATCCGCAGGTTTGGGTCGCGCGTCACAACAGCTGTTGCAGATTTAAAATTGATGCGTGGGGCTGTTGGTAGCGGTAGCTATGCCAGCAGTGCGTCTCAAGGGTCGTCTAGTGCTCCAGGGCGTAAAAGTGCCGGCGCTAACGCAGCAGCTCAAGGAACAGGTGCCGGCGAAGATAACTCGACTCCCGGGAATGCGGGCGGCCCTGAAATGCTGCTTGGGGGCGGATGGATTTATGGCGCTGGAAGCCCCCGCAAATTATTGAGCAGTCTGTATGGAGGTTCGAGGGATAATCTAAGCCCTAGTTCTGGGGTATCGACTGGTCATGACTCGCCGAGTGGAGGCGGGCATGGGTGGCTGACAACAGACAGTGCTGGAGCAAAATCAGACGACGAGCTTATTCGCTCGCGTTTGATGGCTGTGTCGAATCTTGACGAATTTCAAGTAAATTTTCTGTGGTATTTTCAAACGTTTGTGTGATATGGAAAAGTTGATTGTTGTAGTGATACTTCACTAAGCTCGCGCATCTGAGGTTCGCTAGCTGATATTAATAGCCATTATGTCCGCGCGCAGAAGTTTATGATGTAGGTTCGCTGTGATCATCTAAATTGAATGCACGACGTTGACCTAGATGTAAATTGCAAATTGTTTTTGTGCTTTACAGCTTGGGGCATGGGAAAAGTGACGATATGGCACGTTTGGGAAGTAACTCGCATGTTGCGAAAACAGAGTGCAACCGGAATTTCGATTTCGATTAGAATTCTGATTCAAAACGAGTTACGATTCCGATTGCACAATCAATTGGAATCGGAATTTTGAAATTTTAATTTTATTTGTTGTGATACGTTGCATAAAAGTTCTGTATTATTTATCTGTTATATTGCTTTCGATGACTTATCAATAATTAATTGTAGTTTAGCTCTACAGAACCAAAAATCATCGCCAATCTGTTCATACGACCTTTCTGAAAATTGTTGCAAGCCAACACATACCCTAAATCAACATTATATTTGACAATACATAAATCAACATTATATTTCACAATACAAATTATAAGTCCGTCACAAAAGTTCAAGCTCCGATTACTATTCCGGTACAAATTGTTGTTCGGATTCTGGTATAATCCAGTTCCGCTTTGCACTTTGTACGAAGGCCATGACAAGGGAGTGTCTGGTATGAGTTGTGTATGTATTTTATTGCGATTTCTTCGTTTCTTTTCAAGGATATACCGTCATCAGCCGACGCAACAGCAAAGCGCATTGATCCAGCATTTCAGCTTTACTCTGGTGAAACCGGAAGTTTGCTCAATTGTGAGCGACTTGAGCGCTTATCTCACGGTGCAATAGGTAGTCAAATAAGCGTTGAGATGGATTCAAATTGGTATTCGCCGGAAACAACGGATGGTGATGTAGACAAAAGCCAACTGTCTGGGTTAACTCCTCCTATGGCACCTGGAATGGCTAAGGGGTTGACCGTTACGTTCACGGCGACCTGTAGGTAAGTCTCGTGTTATTTGTAACCTTGTTTGTAGGATTGAACCGGAATTTCGATTGAAATCCAGTTCGGATTATTATTTCAATTGCAGGTATATATTAATCGGAATCGCAGTGTTTCATGGTTTCGAACCAATGCCTGCAGTTCAGTTGACTTTTATAACAGCCGGTGACAGGGATGGCAGTCTCGGTCTTGGCAATATTCGGTATTTGGCAGATCTCGGTCTCGCGTTTTTGAGTCTCGGTGGTTTAGCACCGAGACCAGAAGTCGACAATTGAGTAAATGTATGGCTGTATTATTGAAGTATAACTGATGGCTGAAGGTAAAATTTGCCTGTGAAATTATGAAATTTCATAGTTACGCAATAATTACAAGCAGATATTCTGAAAAACACAAAAAGGCAATGAAGAACGTAAAAAACTATAAAAAACACAAAAAATGCATTAAAAATAACTTATTTTGAAAATTTAAATTTTTTCGGCGATGACCAAACATTGACCAAGTCCGATACTTTTCTTGGCCGGTCTCGGTAGTCAGGTCTCGGCCTACCGCCCGTCCCGGACCGGTGCTTATATCAGTGATTCTCAGCGCACATTTCGTGCATATAGCACCGAAATTATCACAGAAATATGAATAACTTCCACTCTTCTCGAAATTAGCGAAACTCAGGAGCTGTTATTCCGAAATTGCGCTTAGTAACTGAAGGTACAAGGTTAGAAATAAAAGTGTAGCAACCAATCAATGGTCAAAATCAAATTACTTGAAATCTTTGGTACGTTACACATATACTTTAAGTTGGATATTGTATATTTTCAATCATGACATGTTTATTAGTGATGGACACAGGATATCAAGATAAGTTTCATTCGGTTATTATTCGGCGGGCCTCGCATATCCGGACATTAGTTTTAACCAATGTGACAAGAGGAGATGATGCTAAATTTTCTAATTCCTCGGCAATCAATGCTTTCAAAATGATCCTATGGCTACAGACATAGTCACTAAAATGCAGAGGTTACATACAAATACGAAAAATGCACTTACCGAAGTTACCGGAACTTCCGGCAAAACTTTTAACACTGCCGGATTCAGAACTCCATTTTATTTCTTAGTTAACGTGGCTTGTCAAAACGCTACAGCTTTAATTTCATGCTTTTATTCTACTCGCATTACATGTGCTCTGTAGGCTCACGGTTTAACTAAATTTGGAACCCAGGAGCGTTTAAACACATTTTGATCGTGGGGTTTGGGGTATTAGTGTAAACAGCAAACGCATTGACCTTTGTGTGTATGTAGAACCCACTCGCCTGCATTTAAGCTCCCCTCGACGCTTCAACCCCTTCTCCAACTTGACTCCCCACCACTTTTGCAAACACCTGCAAACACAAACTAAGATCATCTACCATTACCATTTTTAGGTACATAGGGATCTGTCGATACCAAAATCTTTGCCGATGCCGATACGATGCATATTTCTATTTTGAAGAGATGCCGATGCCGATTTCAATTTTAATAAACGATACTTAAAGAACATATAGGATAACGTTATATCATTATAACTGCGATCCTTAACAACCATAAAGCATTATAATTTTATGGGAACGGTTAATTTCAATTCATTTTTTCAAAACGAACGCAAGTGAGAGAACAGTTTGCGTTATCAGACGCACCGATATACGACAAGAAGTGAAACTGATGGCGTTCCAACTTACTGATAAGTGCTAAAAAGTATCAGCAAAGAATCGGCAACTTTTTTCAGTGCCGATGTCGATAGTCACGAAAAGTGCCAATCATTAGCGATGCCAATACTCACGAAAATAGCCGATTGTTACTGATGCCGATAAAGATTAATTGACACATCCCTATAAAAAATTACTTATCTCTTCCCCCCATTTTTCTTTCCCACAGCTCCTTTTTCCTGGTACTCGGGCACTCACAAGCAATATAGTGCAATTCCAGTATGGTTGAATTTTGAAAGTTACTGAATATTTGAGTGCAAAAATAAAGGCAACTTCAAAAGGTCCAGATGCAGTACAATAAGAGAATAGCGCATAACTAACAAGCTGAATCTTTAAGTTTAAAATTTAGAAAGTTTAGCAACCAAAAGCAAGTAACGATAAGTCGCAAACATACGAATTCTAACATCGGGATCGACTGTAATTTATTTGCAAACCGAACCAGAACCTGTTGAACGGGAACAGAAACCACAACTTTTGCAGCAATTCTCTTAACGCTCACTTTCTGAGGAAAGCTATTTTTGCATGATATAAAAAGAACCTATAAATAAATTTTTTTCACATCAAATGAAAACTGGCCAAAACGAAGCCATGTTCCGCACTAATATCAATGAAAGTGGCGGGTACAAGAATCTCTTTTCACAGAACGAGGTTGCAAAAGGCGGCTTTTCGCGCTCTAATACTAATAGAAGTAGCGGGCACAAGAATCACTTTCTACAGAACGAGGTTGCAAAAAGCGGCTAATCTAAAAGTTCCGGTTCCGGTTTGTGATCATGAAACCGGAACCGGAACTTCCGGTCGAAGCTTAGATTGCCTTTTCAAATTTTAAAAGACCAAAATCGTAATATGAGACATACATTTAAAACTCTTGTTGAAAATTATGGTTGCTTTTCGACAGTATGCATAAAAAATTATCTGGCAAAATTTGTCGGATATTGGGTTAAGTTTTTCTATCCGTTGCCCATCACCAGTGTTTATATTTAATAGATGTCCACATTGCGGTGCTACAGTATATGAAGAAGAAATTTGTGCTGCGTGGGCGCCGGACGACTCTGATTTAAATACACGATGTATTCAATGCGGCTCGCGGTTTGTTCCAAAATTGACCATTGAGATTTGTACTGTTTGCCGCCGACGGTCTGCTCTTAAAGACTCGAGGTTTACGAGCAACTATTTGAGTCGAAAATGGTCTCTTGGTCGTGGATCGATGCCATCAACAAAGTCGGCCGCTACGTTGGCTCCGAGACAAACCGGGTCGCTGCCTATGTCTTTCCGTAGATTGGCTGGCACTAGCAGTGTGGCCGGCAGCAACGTGGCAGCAGGGTCAGCCTTGCAAGCACCGGCCGCAGAACGGCACTGCTCTGGAAAGACATCGGCCTCGACAGAGGCACGGATTAACCGACATCGACGTGCGGGTTCGTTAATAGTATCGCCGTTGGTTGCCAATACTTTTAGTGGATCGGGTACTGTGGACGCTGGTAATGGCAGTTTAGGCTTGGATGGTTGCCGCCGGCTTAAAGGTGGGTCTACTCAGTCCATTGATGTAGGCGTCTCACATGGAGGACGTACGTTTTTGGTTCGGCACACTAAGCCAATACATGATGGCGATAGAGCTCAAGATGTTACCCAGGCACGTGGTAAATACGCCACTGAGACTGCAAGCAGTGTTCCGGTTGCTTCCTCAGACCTGATGTCGAAAAGTTGTTCAGATTTGCCGAGTGAAGTTTGCAATAATCAATCCACGATCGGTGAAACGCAGAATGCAATCGGAATTGTAGAGCCTAGTTGTGCGGATGAATCTAACAGCTTGCAAAACATGTTTCTTAATACGGAAGCAGCTTCGGACACACCCTCTAAAATTGCCATTGATTCGCATAATTCAAACCGCACACCTGTAATTGTAGATTCTTGTGCTGTCAGCAGTGCTGAAGAACAACGCCGAACGTGTGTAGGAAGGCAATTAGATAGCTTTACAGACTGGAGTGGTCGCATATTGTTGGAGCGACTGGCATTTGCGTTCCGCAGTGGAAATGCTGGACCAGCATCTAGGTATCTTAGTCGTCCACAGCTTGAATCGCAACCTTCAGACCAATCAGAAACGCTCAAATCGGAACAGATGAAACATACAATAGGCGAGGAGAATCATGACGGCAGCGAAATTGTGCAGCCAATCAGAAAAAGGAATAATGACGTCATTGGGTCGGTATCAGACTGTAGTGCGAGAACTAGTGGTAGTAGGTTTGGCTACGATGCCCCGTCATGGGTTGTACTGCCGTTTTTAAGTCCACTAGTCTTGCGCAAAGAGCTTGAAAACGCACTGGCACAGGATGGACCCGCGTGTATTGCACATCGGACGTTTCCAGAATATCATCCTATTTTGTACTGGAATTTAGTGTACTATTTTAAACGGATTTGTGTGCCAACACATTTAACTACATTCTTATCGGCGGCGTTTCATAGTCACTGTGTTAATGGCAGCTCTGCCGACGTAGTAGTTAGTGGGCCTTGGACTGGGCGCAGAAGTGTAAGCTCAGAGTTGGGTTTGGCGAGGCCTGCGTTTGTTGATATTCGTTGTGTATATGAAAACTTACGGCTGTATCAAGCATGCAGTGCAGACAGCGGTCGGGAACTGTCCGAAACTACGGCAACACATGAATCTGATAAGAGTGGTTGCCCCAATCAGGTTATTAGTTCTGCACCCTTAGGGGCAGGTGCGTATTCGCAGCCGATGTATATTGTTTGGGAACTTGAGCGTGCGAAAACACAGTACGGCTTTGTGGTTAGTGGAGCAAGTCAGGCCGGGATTGACGGATTTTGTATGTCAAATGAGGGACCAGAAGCAGTAGCTGGTTGTTCTACACCTCTGTCGACTCGGGTGTCTTGCTCCCGGCCTCCGATCTCAGTAGATACAACAGCAACAACGACACAGTTGGTACACGCACTAACACTAGATGTATCGCCACGCGCTGCGATGCCAACTGCAGTTATCGCTGCGATCGTCGATCAACTCGGTGCGTCGAACATGCATCGACCGTTGCAATTGTTGATCAACGAATATCGCAAACGACAATCACGACGTCGCCATGGTAGCGTTGTCTCATCAGCAACACTTCCACGACACTACGCGATGTATCGCGATTTGCAATTTTTGGCAACAGTTGTCTACGGGCGCTTGTTGGATCGCACAAGGTTTGATGCCGAGTACGAGCGAGCGTTAAGGCAACTGCCACCAAAAATTCAAACGATTCTCTCGGCGAGCGATCGATGTCCGACGGCTGCGGTACGGAGTTGCCGGCGTGTGTTTTTGCCGCTTGATGTCTATTGAAGGACATAGGTTTGGGCTGGTTAGAGATTTTTGGATCAATGTTTCTTTGATTTCACTGAGTAACACTGGCGATAAGCTTGGATATATACATATTTTTGCAATCTCATTTTGCAGTCTGTGCCGCACACACGTTTATCAGCCGCACATTATGATTCGTTCTATATAAAACGGTATCACGAAAGATCTCAACAAGAATACTATGGTGAACATATATATTCCTGGACCATTTTGGTAGGTGGAATGCTTCGTTATACGCACCAGTGTTGCGGTCTAAAACTCTGATACCACCCACTTTCAAATGTTTTGATACAGCCCCAGTTGAAAGATGAGGTTGTCCGGCATTTCAGCGCTATAAGTAGTCCATACTTCTTTAGTTTTCCCCGTAGTACCCGAATGATATGAGGGAACTGTTTGACTTACAATCGCGACAAAGCAATGTAACAATTGGCTTAAATTCGAATAAAAACTTGTACAAAAGTACCTAATAGTTTTTATAATACGCGAGCGGAATTGGTATATATGAGCATGAATGGAACATTTTTTGGGTTATTTTTCTGGTTGTGGTTTATGTGCGCGTACTTTTTTCATTCATAAAGTATGTTAATCTGGTTTGTATATAAACTTATGGAGTATATGCGGGACTATATGCGTTTAAATTTAGTATTTGCAAATGAAATTGGAAATGGTGATAAAATTTAATGTTATGTTTTGTATTATACTGTATATTTCAATGCTTTTGGTTCATAATAACTGTCTTAGAGCAAGCCGAAACGTGATAACGTGATTGATATTTTTGTATAATGTGCTCAATGTGTTATGTGTTAATCTTACATTCAAGCTTTGCGCACTAATAAAAATTTTAAATTTTATAAAAAAATTTTGAAAAAGTCGTCCACGATTTTTAAGGCAGTATCAGGTTAACCTAAGATGATGTGGTGACGTCATTTTGTTAAAATAGTATATATTGAGCGAGATCGCTGTTTTAGGCTCTATAGCTGGTCCAGAGATTCGCACTGCGCGCTAGCGATTTGAGGCAAAAATTTCTGGAGGGGCATAAGCGGCATTAAAACTTGGTTAATTTCCTGGGGGGGGGGGGGGGGGCTGAGACTCGTTCGCTGCGGTCTCGTTCTACAGTTATCACACGCTTGTACTACTATTCTTTAGATAGTTAAATTAGTTAGCAGTAGCTGCGGCTGACGCTATACATGTATATGTGCGAAAAATGCTTTTTAATCGTCTAGCTTGCTTATGTAGCTTAGATCAAAGGGAAATTTGGTTGTATCTAACCTAGATATTGTGAATTGTTTTCAATTCAAAATCTGGGGCGGCCAGTGATTATGTTCTATTGGGTACGTACGGTTTCGTACTTGTAGCACAGATATTATAATATATGGACGGAATATTTATGGTTTGGCTGGTTTGCTTGGAGTTTTTTATATGGTGCCGCCTGGTTCTACTAGATATGTAGTGATGAATTGAATACATATATAGGTTTAGTACACGTTTGTTGTTAGTTATAATAGGGATTAAGCCTTAGATGTATAATGGTTCTTGCTATGATTCGAAAAGTTGGTTTTGAAACAGTGACAAGTGTAAATAGGCGAGATATGACATAGCCAGGGTTAAGTTATTAATGACGTTTAATTTGGTTAAAATTTGGCTTTTTGGTTGGAATTGTTTCGAATTCAATGCTCACTTATGGTGAGTCGAATTTCTCGGTTAAGAAAATTTATCCGGGTGTCTTTAACGGGCAAGGACAGCGCAAATAACGGCTACCAGCAAAAATTAGACACAGTTTAACGTATATATGTGTAAACTATACAACAATGATGTGGTGTGGGTGGTGTATATACCTCGTGCTCAGTTCAATCTTGAAACCCGTTGTGAGAATTTAGTTTAATTTTTATCAAATATCATTAAGTTAATATTAATTTGATTGTAACACCAGGGAGCTATTGTTTTTTGGATTTATTTTTTTAAAATTTATACGCATCTGCGTTGTGTAAAGCATATTATTTTGGCGCAAACAAGTGCACTTGGAAATGCATTTTTCTAATTTTTGATATTTCACCTATTAAAGTTAATGTACATTTAATTGGAACAGCAGGGGAGTCGTGGTGTGTTTTTTGCTATTTCAAATATTTCTTAAGCTTTTCAGTCATACAGCAGACCTTGGAGTTTTAAACTGAAAAGTTTTGTACGGACGTGGGATCGTGTTATTGTGTAATTATTGTTTTAGATGGGGAGATTGTACAGTTTCGGTTAGAGTAGAACGCATTTATTACTTTTTAGCAGATTACGTTTAAAATTAGCTGGTTAGCGACTGTAGTTACAGAGGGCGGGGAACACATGGTGCTATTCAGATGGTGTTGGAGAAATAAGCATGAAGTTTATGAAATTTTAGCTCAAATATTGTGTATAAAATTTTTGTTCTGATCTGCTTTTTAGGAGCATGACCTGGGTGACCCTTGGGATTACGCAATTTTAAGTTTTATGGTCAGTTCTGTACAAATTATATTGTTTCGTGGGACTGTAAGCTGTTATTGCCTCAAAAATATTACTAACTCGCTATCTGTGTTGATTAATCAACTCATTGGAATTTACAGTGAGTCTTTTATCATAAATTGTTTTTCTAATATTTTAACCATATTTCATGCCCGTAATGTAAAAATGTAGGCGATTGAAGAATTATGAAAACACATCTTAAGCAGTAGTTATAAATGAAACTTGGCCGGAATTTTCATCATAGTGGCAAAACAATGGTGGATAAATGTTCATCGGTTGTTTGAAATTGTCACCCCCCCCCCGCTCTCAACGATTGTGGGCTTGAATGTGTATCTTGCATGCATTAAAATTTTAAAAAATATAATATATTTGTGCGTTTACACTTGATATATATTTTTTGATTATCGAAAGCGATGTTTATTTTACGTTGGCTACAAATACAATAACTGTGGCTGACTTATGCAAAAATGCTTCAGTCGCGACAAAAGAATATTTTTATTACACTGAAAAAGAGTTTCTGTCAAAGGGAGAATAATAAATATACGCTGAAGGTTAGTTTTACGGCAAATTCTTGCTGTCAGACTGAAAACTTGAAATATTTCAATGCTAAGCGGCTACGTGACGGGATAACGGTGCCAGAGGCAGACGCCCATGCATAGCTGACGGATGAAACGTTTTTTGGCGAGATTGTGCTAGTGCAAGTTTAAGGTTTAGGCTATTTTTGCTTAGGTTTTAGACTTAGGTATTGGCTTGAGGAAGTTCGCACTTTGCGCATGTTGGCGATACGTGCAGGTGTTGGTTATGTTATTTTTAAAGAAGAGGTAAGCATTTAGGTCTGCGCTATAGTCTTGCAAATTGTGTATCTTATATATGTCGATGCTGTTAACAAAATAAATATTGATATGATTTCAAAATAAAAAGCATTGTTCATGTATATATACTCAATGCATTTTGTGGGCGACAAATCAAAATATAACAAATACTGAATGAGAGAAGCTGAAATTGGTTGCGAATTGTAATTGTGGATTTGCTACATCATTTAATCAAAATCATTTGTAGAAAAAGTATCTTCAGTGATGTATTCAAGATTCTGCGTGTGATCCGAGGTTGGTCTGCGTGTCTGTTTTCTCCGCACTTAACCACCATCCCTACTGAAGAGAATCCAGCCATTTTTGGCCGATAGGTGGCGGTCTGTTTTTAAAATGTGCAAGAACAGTTTCACAAAAGCGGTACCTGGGCTGGTTGTTCCAGGATTGCATTTTGGGCCGAGATTTGGCGAAGTTCACCTTCCTCGGGCTAGCTTTGAAGCCATTGTATCGTTGCACTACGAACTGTATTGCTATCCGCGGGTAGACGGGACGTTCCTCAAAGTGACATGGGTCGAGTATACACAACGAGTACTCAGGGCTAATTTTGCACTACGCTACAAAATCTCGACAAAATGTGAGAAAACAGCCGTACCTACGGTTGCTCGTATGCACTCTTTGGAAACTAAATCTCTGGCCCTTTTCGTTCAAATTAGTTCGTTTTGTACAGTACAGAGTTGTTAACCGAATCCAAGCATTCGCTACAAAAGCACTCATTGAAAAACTTGGCGAGGGAAGCGAAACGCACATTTATGCATCCGCATCCTTCAAACAACTTAGTTTGGATTAAGTGAAGTTTTTAATATTGACTTTGTCTTCCAACGCCGTATCGTGTTTTGCCGCCTCAATAGGCGTGAGCATGCGCCAAGCGCTGAACAATGCTACCGTTATTTACAGGATGTTGTACTATTAACATTAACTGCAGAGAAGGGTAAACTTTTTGATGTTAGCTATACAAAATGCTGTCATAGTTAAATATGAGAGACAATAACTTACTTAAATTATATCCGAATGGGAATTTGGCGTAATATAAGTCTAACAGGTTTGTAAATAAATCAAGCTATAGTACAGTTATTCATACTTTGCAAAAATTTTCTGTACACCAGGTATTATTTTCTGTCTTCCGCAGCTCTCCTAGCCGGCGTGTGCCCAAAAGGTTTCTATTTATGAATATTTTTTATATCATGTAACACCCAATTTGAATTTTTAGTACATTTATAGCGGTCATGTAAGCTCTACATTTTTGGCATCCGACAATTTTCTGATCTATAAATTACGTAAACTCTCAAAAATGTACATCTGGATTTTATATAATGGCCGGGAAATGGCAAATTAAGCCAAGCGGTAAACGTCGGCTTGGAGAGTAACAGAAAAGATACTGTTCTAGCGATTGCCCTTTAGTGATGATCTACCTGTGTTATATTCGCTAGGATTTTTTCTGTTCACTTGTGTCCTTGTAAGGCAATTCTTGACTCTTCACGTAGCATTTGCCGAAACGTTGACAAACTGCACCCGTCAGTATCCAGTAAATCATCGTACTCAGCAGAGATTTCGCCAAGTTTTGACTGCTTTTTCACTGTATTTTGAATTGATTTTTTCTGTTTTCCTTGTTTCTCTTTTATGTCGTTGTTGCCAACTTTATTTTGTCCTTCACCAGGGCCAGGATCGGGGATTTTACATTCTTCAACGTTGAACTTTGACGATTTTGCGCATTCTTCAGTAGCGTCTTGCGCTGGTCGACCGGTGCTCTCGGTCTGTTTCGGAAATATTTTCGGAAATTTGCCTAATTTCTTTGATTTGACTAAAAATCCTTTCAGTGGTCGTCGACGTCGTTGTTGTTGCGGATGTTGGGTTGCCGTCGCTTGTTGTTTCCACAAGCTCATCGCTAAATGAACGTTCATTTGATGCGCGAGCTCTGTTTCTATTCCACAGGTGTTGTTTGCTACTTCTATATCTGTTGCCGCTGCTAGTGTTGCTCTACGCTTTCGCCATGTATTAGGCGATTTTGGCGACGATGGGACATCTGCTGAGTTCCGAACAGCTGAATCTGCGCTGTATTTTCGGCTTTTTAAATTTAAATTTGAAACGTATTCAGCTGGAGTGTTTTCTACAGGATTGTTTTCTTCACTGGGATTGTTATTTGAAGTCGATGGGGAGCTTAAGGGTGAGATAGAGAAATTGAGTTCGTCAGCACTCTGCAAGCGTGAAGGAGATACTTCGCTAGTATGATACACGTCGCGGTCAGGAATATCTTCCGATTGTCCACAGACTATCTCTAGAGGGTCAGGGATTACCATGTTTGGCTGGCTATCAGCACGATTGATATCAGATTTATACTCGACTCTAACTTTGTCGCTTACTGGACTTGGGCTTCTTAGATCTCGACTGTGACCACTTGTCGCGCCGCCACCCAAAAGTTGCCCAACTGGCCGTAAATGATCTAAGTTCGACTGAGATTCTTTGCGAAGAAATTCCCGGAACGAAATTACGCTGCCGTCACGTTTGAAAATGTTATGATGTGAGCTTGATTTTCGAGTAGAAGTACCTTCTGTTGGCTGTTGACGCTCCGCCGATGGAACTTGTCCTTGTTCAGCTTGTGATAATAATCCAAGGTCGTGTGCTGTATGCCATGTTGGCAGTTCTTGGTCTATTTTGAATGTCACATGGTCTGTTTCGTGTTTATGATGACCGGAGCGTAACCCTTGTCGAGACTCCTGTCTGATACAGCCATGCCGTCTCACGGGAGCTTTTTCGCTACATTCCGCCATTCTTTGTTGCTGTTTGTGGCCTAAAGAAACACCATGTAAAACGATTTCTGGTCCCAAGTGAATTTGGTCAGTGTTTTGTTCAGTTTTGACTTCTGCAGAGGCAACATTATGTAAGAACATAAGTTTTTGATCGTTTTCAGCTAATTTTTCAGCTATTTCTGGGACCTTCTCGGCTTCATTCAAAGTACTGACATCCAGTGGTTGTATTGCTTGCCCGTCTTCGTTGTTGCTTTGTGATTTCGTCTGTTCAGCATCTTGAATTTGATTCAAATCATCCACGCTTCCAATAGTAAACGCTTGTGTTGTTGGTGTGCTGTTGTCTTCAGTTCTTTCGTAATTTTTAGCCTCCTGGTTGCTTTGTTGATTTTCTGCGCGATCCGGTTTTAATTGATCAGTTGAAAGACGTCCCCATTGACCTAAATAAAACAATATTCCGCTTGTTGTTTTGCGGACTGGTTTTAGCTGTTGTTTTCCTAGATCTGAATCGCTTTGTTCGCTTTTCTTGTTGCCACTGTTGTTTTCTCTGGTCGCTTTTGCGCAAATGACTTCCTCATCTGATTCTTCACTGTCTGAGGTTTCTTCATCCGTACTACTTGAATATTGTCTACCAACACCAGTTATATCTGGTCGCTTTGAACTGTGAGATTTTAATTGATCACTTGAAGTTTCGCTACGTTTCAAATGGCCAGAAAATATTGAACTTAATCGGCTTACTAATTTCACCGTATGGGGGCGTGTGACATTAATAGTTGGTGGCGTTGCTGTGTGTGGAGTTGGTTCTGCTCCTATCGTCTCTGTGTCTCCATTACTGTTTTGGTCAGTTGTGCTCATTTGAGAAAGTGATCGATAAAATTCGTTCGGAATTGAAGAACTGTTTGATTGTTGCCGCTGGAAGCTGCTCAAATCCGTCGCGGGGAATGCTGTACCTTCGAGATGAAGACCTTGAGGATTTGTAGCGGCTGTAGTGTCAGATGCGGCGTCGACGACGACGCTAGGAGGCTGTTCAGCAAATATCAACTCAGTAACTGATCCTTTCGGGGTATCGAGGGTGGGAACGTCGAAAAAATGGGTACTATGCCGTCGGCCCATTTGAAGGATTTCTGTTGTTAGAGCCATTACTGCCATATTACGTACGTAGCGGCCACTGTCCGGGACCGGAATTCGAAACAGCCATATTTGGTCGTATTTTGAGCTCTCGGGCACGGTGATCAGTTGGCATGCGTGAGGTAGCAGTTTGCACGACGCTGATGCCTCATAGTACGCATTTGCGACCGGAGGGACACTATCGTCACGGTCTGCGATGATGTCCCCCCTAACAAGTATGATTGAATCGTCGGCGAGTTGTTTTTGATAACCGAAATTTGAATACGGACGCTGGCGTAGGTCGATCACTTCTCCTGAAATGAAGCGAAAATCACAAAATAATTAATGCTAGGTTCTTTTTGAAACTTTTCCAAAATTAAAATTTAGACCATTATTTATAATGTGCAAAATGAACATTAGTAAATCGTGTCAAAAAATGCTATTTTAAACGCTTTTCGCGTTTCAAACAGGATATTACGAAACCCTATTTTTGCTTCAATACAAACGCTTTTTTTCAAAGGTGAAAATGCGCTAATACAAATCTTAAAATATAACGCAATTTCTAATTACAAACTTCAATTTGAGACATAAAAATGTCTCGTGAAAGCCGAGCTTTCTGATTGTCTTGGTGGTAACGTTTGATTTATAGTTGTTAAGAACTAACCTTCTCGAATAATAGCTTTAATTCTTGATTCAGTATAATCAAAATATCGCGGATCATAAATAAATACGTCCGAATAGACTTTCTTTTGACAATATTCAGCGATCATTTTGATACGAATGTCTTCATAACAGTCAATAATCTCAATTACAACTTCTGCAGGAATTACCCAAACTTCAGTGTCTGTGAACGCTGTTACCTGAAACGGGGCTTCGTTTGTGAATTGTAATTTTACTCTCAGATATCATTTGAACAAAACATTCCTCGTGAACAAAAATTTCTAAGTAAGGTTTCTAGCATAAAGGTAGGGTCACAATTTTTCAAAATCGATTCACGCAACGAGCGTTTGCAACTTGAAATTTTGCGACTTGTCGAATTACTTTAAAATTGTACGATAATTTTCAGATGATGACATGAACTACTGATGGTAGGCAAAGTAGACACAACCGTTTCGCCGCATCGTCGCCTAGACTAGTGATGGGATGTCAGTATCCAGCAAGATGTAAGAAAAGAACTTTTTTCAATATCATACCTACTGAATTATAAAAACTTTTAAAAAGAACAAAGTCAAACAGCTCTAAATTTTACAAACAAATATACACCGAAAAAACCAAATCTACTCACAAAAATTGTCAAAAATTTAGTTCAATATTCTGACTCTGGTTTGAATACTGAATTTTTTCGTCAGCTCCAGTTACTTAATGATGAAATAATGCAAATTATTTCAAAAATTGTTTTTACATAATTGCGTTTCGGATATCGGATATCCGGATACATATTTCTTTTCGGATACATATACGGATATTCGTCATATCCGGCTATCCGGTGCCCGTCTATAGCATGGACTCAACAAAAGAGTATCAACAGCATTAAAAATACCTCTAGATATATTTTTCACACCCTTTCGAACAAGTGCGTATAATCAGCGAAAATAAGCCTCAAACCTATGAATTTAACTGTTAAAATGTAATTAAATTTATTTTTCAATAGAAGCATACAAGGGTTCTCGATGACTTAATGCAAGCAAGGTTGAAAATTTTCCGGGGGGGGGGGCAAAATTTTTCCAGGGGACTAAGCCCCCATCTGGCTACGGACCCGTAGAAATTTGTGCCTTATGTAGTGTATCACAACTGTTCACAGTATATTGCGTGAGGTTATCATCGTTGCTTATGTTCTCACAATAGCACCTGTCACTAGTTAGCGACATTGTTTCAACCGAACAAGTGTTATTTTACCTGCCCGCTTCGATTGTCACCAGTTAAAATTGCCATATCGCCTATACACGAGCCCATGCCAAAGTGTTCTTCAAAAATGTGGTTTCCAGAGGTCGAAATTGTCAAACGCAACATTCCTGAAATTAAATAACACTTATAAAATTTAAATACCTTTCATATTAAAAGTCATGGGTGGTTGAACAAAACAAATTTATTTATATGAAATTTCAGGTCCGGATTTTAAAACAGGCTTAGGCTTATGCAAATCAGAAATCAGCGATGTATATACATACTGCCTACTGGTCAAAATTTCTGCATAAATCGATCGCCTGAAAGTAGCCCTGCTCTAAAATCTTAACTATATGTGGCGTATCCTAAATCAAATTTCCGGGAAAACTCTGATTTTAGTCCCATTCGCAGGTACAAGTTTTTGCTACGAGAACTCGCAGGTACAAGTTTTTGCTACGAGAACTCGCAGGTACAAGGTTTTGCTATTTGAACTCGCAGCTGCACGCGGAGTTCACGTTATAACCGGGGCAGCTAGCTTTGGACATGTGTTGACCCTATTAGACTATTTGGTAACATTTTATCTGCTTATATACCCCATATATCATATTCAAAAACTTGTGTTTGTCTGCTATCATCATGTGTGTAGGTCACCTTTTCAATATCACATGATATTTCACATATAGTCTGCGAATATCATATAATATATTTTCAAATGTCTGCATACTTGAGGTAACATACCCAAATTGTCCTGTTAAATATCATATACTAGAATTTGAAATTTTAATTTTTGAACCTGACGTCGTAGTTCTGACCGACTTTGCGTCGAACACGATTTTACGGCGTCCATTTGGGACTTTAAAGTACATGTGTGCCTCTGTCGTCCGACTTTTATTAATTTATAAGCACGCGAAGATTGCACTGTCCCCCTGAATATATTATGATATTCGTTGTAATTGTAGAACATCTTATGATATTCGCATAAATGTCCCACAGTATCACGTGACATAGCGACTCCTGTACGCAATGATCATCTGATAGCGGTAGTTTGTAAGTTAGTGTCATATGACATCCGAGTTGTCTGTTGACCCGATATAACAGCCCAAATTTTAACGTTGACATCGAATCAAAATGGGACAAAAAGCGATCCGCATGCCCCAAATAATAACGTGAATCCCGCACGCATGAGCAATGTTTAGGCAGAAATCATGTTTTGTTTGAAATTCCTTTAATAAAACTTTAAAAACTTCCACGTAGGTTTTAATGAAAACGTAGCCAGCAAACATCTCACTTACCTGTAATTACAATATACATAGCGTCGTCTTGGGAAGAAGATCCTTGTTTAAATATGACGTCACCTTCTCGAAAATATCTCTTGTATCCTTCTTCAAAAATTATCGTTCGCACCTCGTTTGCAACGTTTATGTTGTCAATGTCAAGCCAAGACACCGTTCGTAGAATTTCTTCAATTCTTGCTGTTTTCAACGAAGGCTTGATTCTGTGTAACGCTTGATACTCACTTGTCTAGAAAAAATATATATTGTAGTCCATTAATGCGTAGGCACACTTAGAAAATGATTCAGGTTTAATTGATTCACACAATTTGGGCACAAGTACATTTATACTTAGAATCTCGTAGGGTGTGTGGAACGGCTATGTTTTGAAGCCTTATATGCAACTAGACACAGCGTCCTACATATTGTAGCACCAGTTATTTGACCATAACTGGTAAACTAGACATCTGATTGCGAAAAATTTAACACCATTCGACTGAACTGTGCAAGCCGCGTCGAAAACAATTGATGCTATTAAGATATTTTATATCTATATTAGGTATTAACTGGAACGTCCACCTTATGTAACTTGGACACCTTTCCAGCCGTAGCGAAACGAGCGAGAAGCCAAATGTAATTTACATATCGCAAAAATAAAAAATCTGTAATGCAGGGAACTTATCAGTGTATCAAAATCCCTCTCTGGATCCGCCTTGGATGTAATGAGAAATAAAACGGATACAAACAGAAATAAAACGCATATTACGGAACAAATTTTGAGTGAAGTATATTCGCGTTGCAAATATTGTAACCACATTGATTAGTTTACCATTATGTAATGTAGCAAATAATGATATTCGCCGTGATCAATTTCACCCAAATCACGCCATTTCTCAATGTGTCTGGATAGTGTTTCATATAAATACAGCAGACTCGCACGTGATTTCACTGAACACATTGCTTTTGTATGCTTAATGTTTAATCTGCAAAGAAAAACAGTGGCTGATTTGTAGAGACATTCGTTAACGCCGTGTTCAGGTTTGGGTACCAGAGTGCTCTAACCTGGTGAGATGGGTTTCCTACCTATTAGATCCCCAACCTGTGAGATGGGTCCCCTACCTATCAGCACCCCAACCTGTGAAATGGGTCCCCAACCTATCAGATCCCCAGCCTGTGAGATGATTCCCCTACCTATCAGATCCCCAACCTGTGAGATGGGTCCCCTACCTATCAGCACCCCAACCTGTGAAATGGGTCCCCAACCTATCAGATCCCCAGCCTGTGAGATGAGTCCCCTACCTATCAGAACCCCAACCTGTGAAATGGGTCCCCAACCTATCAGATCCCCAGCCTGTGAGATGAGTCCCCTACCTATCAGAACCCCAACCTGTGAAATGGGTCCCCAACCTATCAGATCCCCAACCTGTGAAATGGGTCCCCAACCTATCAGATCCCCAGCCTGTGAAATGGGTCCCCAACCTATCAGATCCCCAACCTGTGAAATGGGTCCCCAACCTATCAGATCCCCAGCCTGTGAGATGAGTCCCCTACCTATCAGATCCCCAGCCTGTGAGATGAGTCCCCTACCTATCAGATCCCCAGCCTGTGAGATGGGTCCCCTACCTATCAGATCCCCAACCTGTGAGATGGGTCCTCTACCTATCAGATCCCCAACCTGTGAAATGGGTCCCGTCGAAAAGTATCATGCAGAGACGCAGCACCTAATCTAAAAACGGGGTCACATACGCTAGGGTGTACAGTGCCGGAGAAGGTAGAGGTGGCGGCTCCCGCAAATCCCAGCGGGAGGGCATAAATGGAGTGACGATTCCAGGTTTTTTTAAAATATATAATGTTGGCCTACCCTCCCACAAATTGACCTATGGGGACGCGTTCCGAAAGCAAGAATTTCAGCTAATTACAAAACAAACGGTGGGCCTATAAACAAGTCTAAATCCAGCTTTTAATTTTTTTTGCCATTTTGTGTAAAAGTAGCTAAACTGCATATATCTATCGCAACGGCTGCTACAATCTGCACATGTTCCAACCAATGAGGGAAGAACACGCGACGCAGTCCTGCCATTTTTGTTACACCGCCCTAAAATTTCAGCCAGGGGTGTGAGCAGGATTTCATTCGAACAGAGTATAAATTATAGAAAATGTGTTGGCGAGCCAGCGCAGCGAGCGAGAAATTTTTTATACATTTAGCAGCCTCAGCTTGGTAGTTATTCTAAGTCCAGACAAGCCTCTGAAGCCATTACAAAATTACTACAACGGTAGGGGGCGGCTGCTCCAACACTAAAGGTGCAACATCTAATGGTGGAAGAAAACTATCGAGTGAAGCGAGCGAGAAACTAAATAAAAGTACTAAGGCGAAACCGGAATTGAACCGAAGGCGGAAATTATTTTAAAATATTGTCGATCGGTTTAAGGGGTAGGCAGTTGTACCCGCGGTACTGAGTTAAAGTTGTTTGTTGACCACAATCAATTCGAGATTCAGATTAGAAATACGCATGCGGCGTATAGTGGCTTATCATTATGATAAGCTTGTAAGTAGCCGCACGTTTGTGCCAATTCTTTCGTTGTACAGTTACACATTTTAAGATTAACTCAATGCGATTTTCGAATATCGCGTACTATTTGGACATACTAAAATTAGTGAAAAACTAGAACAGGCATATCTATAAAGTGTACACTAAAAACGTATAGATTGTAAGTTATTATTAAACGTATGGGAATTTTTTCATCGTTATATTGAAGGGTAGTAACTTTACTTGTTCCAAAGTATTAGTCGACATTTACTTTGTTATCCGTATTCGTAGGGAAAAGCAGTTAATTGATATCTTTCGCGAAAAGTTGTGTTCAAGAACGGTCAGAGTGAGGTCCACATGGACGGCCGGCTATCCATAAAATGTTCTATACAGACACTTGAATTGTTAGTAGAAAAAAATTTGCTTACAGTACAAACAACAGATATAAAAGATAGAAATGAAAGTTACGTAATATCCGCCTCCCACGAAATGAAATAAACTGGCACCGGCATTGGTTGTGATTTATGTTGAAAATGAACGAAGTATATAGTTGGTTGTTACAGAAATTGACTTTATATTGAGAAAAGTTATATATAATTGCTGCCCTTTACTTCGCCATCATCCGCAAAGCTTTGTTTCGATTGACACGATGCGCTGTTTTCAACTCGGCCACGTACGTTTCGATTCGTTGTTCATTATCACACCTGTCCGCTTCGTCGAGCTCATTGGCAACAACATAATCGACAGCGCGCATTAACTCGTCTTCTGAACAAATAATTGCACGAACGATTTCGTAACTTTTCGCTAAACTGCGATGCATTCGAACGTCACACGCGTGAATCAGTGCAGGGATGAGAATTTTGACGAAACGGATTAGTTTACATAATCTGCAAAACAAAGCAATTAATTAAGCTCACTTGTACATTCTACCACCCATCAGGTTTTTGGCTTAGGATTATAAGCTCAAGCTTAGGTTTTGAAAAGGCTTGCCTAAAAGCTAAAGCCTAACCTAAACCTTTGCTTAAGCCTTTACCTAAGCGAGGCCTGCACCTCAGCGTGAGCTTTAACCTAAAAATGTTTGGAGAACGAAAGTTTTACAAGAGCCAATTAGTTTAATTTATGTATTTTCAAATGGCTGAAGCGCTTATTTATTTGAAGACTATTTTACTCTTAAACATGCCGAAAACGGAACACAATATTTAGCATAAAATTTGAAAAAAGATTTAGATATTTGTTGCTTAAACGAGCAAGCGATAAAAACAATTTAGGACTTAAACTTCGTTTAAGTCTTAACCTTGCGCTTAATACACTTATGTTTTGCGTACTGGGTTTATTATATTTAAGGCTAGGCTTAAGCTTAGGCAAAGCTTAGGCATATATACTTACCGTTAAGAGTAAAGCTTAGGTTTAAAATATACTCTGTTATGTTTAGGCTCAGGAATAAATTTAACGTTCGTGAGACACTCTTGAGCGTCAAAGTGAAATAAACTTACCGAACCACAATGAGCACCAGCTGAATATCACGTATTATTGATTCGTGCTTTTTAAACAATTTGAACAGAAACAACTCAAACAATAAATCAATTGCGGAAACTATTGCAAACAAACAGTCGAGAATGTTCCATTTGGTAAAAAACGTATTCCGACCCAGCGCCATTACCTTGATCAAAAATTCGAAGATGTAAAAACTGAAAAATATTCAAAATTTTAAATGCAATTGCCAACGAACAAGTAGTTGCAATATTTGCAAACATGTTAAACAGTTAATCAGTGCAACTTGCCATTTTTAATGTTATTTAACGGATTGGTACACTGCATGTCAAATTGACTGTCTGCGAAATAGGCTTTTCCGGACTACGCAAATTGAGTCAAAATTCGACTCCGCCGGAGTCAAAATCGCTCACTTCACCATTTTAGCAGTGTGTGTTGAATTTTGGTTTATGTGAAGTCAGCAGAGGATCCAGAGATTTTCAGACGGACAGCAGGTTGGTGAAAGATATGAAACGCAATTTTTACTGTACTCTATATATGTGCCAATTTTTTGAAAGACGAAAAATTGTAAGGTAAAGCGCCCCCGCCCTTTGGATCTGTTAGTGTATAAAGTCATCTAAATGATACGCATTGTAGTTGCCGATGTGCGAGAAACGCGTATGGTCGCACAGGTCAATTACAATAGACAATGACGACTAATTTCGACCGGTAAAAACTACACTGTAAATTTCAGTGAGTTGATTTTATCGGAATGAGTTGAATCCGCACAAAGGTCTGAGTTCTAAATTAGGTCTTTCAGAACTCAGAAACCGGAACAGATTTAACTTTACAATGAGTTAATTTGTGAACACACCCGGAATTAAATCAACACAGAGTGAGTTAATATCTACTGCTATATCTCGTTAGAATTTACAGTGTACACGGCGCTGAGCCTAACAAACAGCGAATTGTGTATTAACAAAGTTTTCTTTTCCCTCCGAATATCAGCTTTGTTGCACTAATTGCCAATTTCTGGTTTTTGTCAAGTGCTTGAAAACCTAAACACGTACCCCAAATTTAAGGCAAGGTAATCAATTAGAAAACTGGGTTACGACATTGCGCTAACAGGAAAGAACGGTGCCTAACAGAACTGAACGATATCAGACTCGGAAGCAGGCGGAGCAACAAATTTGTACTGTAATTCGTTCCAGAATTGCAACGAAACCAGATGTTTCCTCCATGTGCAAGAATTTGAGATTTAATATTACAACCAAGTCATTTTTTAACATTTCTGTGTAGTAAAGAAAATAATTATTTAGCCTGTTGAAAACAATTACAGCTATGTTATTGCTAAAAATGTTAGCAAATTTGTTCAAAAGTCTCTCACCTATACAATAACGACCAGGCGGAAACGTTCGTAACTCCAGTTCCGATTACGATTTCAACTTCTAATCGGAATCTCAAACGTATTATTAATCGGAACTTGTTTTATATAAATCAGGATGCTGTTCGAAATTGATATTTCGTTTGCGCCCTGTAGGATAGGTTCCCGTTGTTCCAAAAGGTTTTTACAACAGAGACTAAAAAAATTTTTACACAGGTTTTCGGTATTAACTTTCTTTTTAGCGTCACGGTTGCAAACTTACAAATAAAAAGTCTTATTCATTATCACAAACGTTTTATGATCACTGTGTTTATCAGCGTTCGAGTCAAATTGATACGGCAGCTCGGCGAAGGTAATACCCATATGAATCATTAAAATTGAATAAACAACCAGTTCGTAAACAACACTGTGATCAATTTTGTAACAAATCATTCTTAAACGATGCAACGGACTGCCAGGCGCTGGCGGTGCTGGATGAATTAAGTCACTGGCGTCGATTTTAAGTTTCGCTTCCAGTCCACGTAGCATTCGCCGAACACGTCGGATGAATGGTGAAATTCGCGTGTAAAATCTGAAAAAATATTAAAATTTAACTTCTGATATATACTTAACCCTTTCTCACATGAATATTTTCTATTTTCCGTGAGACCTACTTTTATGCTAGGATTCGAACTCCAGTGACTGGAGTGGGAGGCGTATACCATCACCACTCAGCTATAGGAGCTTGACGCTCGAGCCCGAGGGGGCTCTCACGTCTTGTGGTGATTTAGTACTATGTATACGTGTTGCAATTGTTAAACACGGTGCGATATATACTATTTAACGTATATACACTTCGCTCAGTTGCCTACAGGCACCTCAATGTGAGAAGGGGTTAACGTTTCTTAAATTGATACTAACTTGCACAACATTGCGGTAGATAGAAAAGCATGTTGTGGATCGCGTCAAAAATAAAACGCTATTTTAAAAACTACGCGTTTTAGCAGCGTTCGTAACTGTAATATGCATAGTTAAATTGTATATATACTTGAATTTTTCTACGGGAACAATTGTTTCTCTTGCGTTTAGAGTATCGCCAGTCGCCGACCGAATCAAACGAACGGCCCACGTCGACAATTGACCTTCACGATGGTGTCGTTCAAAACTCGCCAGTTGAGCTCGCAACATTCCAACGCGAAGCTTGCGCCGAATCGTTGGTTCGTTAATCTCGAATGTTCCTAAATAATATATGTTATATATAATATATACAAATATATATTTAAATATATATTTATATTCACGCCATTTTTTACAGTGTATGCTATACTTTTGTATAATTTTCACAGCATCCGGTCGTAGTCCGCGAAGAAAAATGGCTTGACTTGTGGCACAATCCGGCATCGCACGATAACCTAACGATAAACAAGTGCTAAAAAAGTTTGTTCCTCGCATCGCTGACACCGTTTTTTCACTTAGAGTAAGAAAATGGTTGATTGTACTACTCACCTTGAATTTTTTGAACTGCAGTCTGTAGAATTATCTCAAAATTTCGAACAACACCAATTGCGTTTTGTTTCGCGTCACTCTGTTCCTTGACCGATTCTGCGTATGCTTTGCGTACAACGTCCCATCGCGCTTCGGCTAGAAATCGGTCCTAAAATTTGATTCATCATTTATTTATGCCTACGTTTTGCAATTTGTCAAAAAATGTTTGCGGCATTAACTCTGGAAATACTATAGAGGGCTTCCGGAGCCAATAATTTCTTTTGGTATCACGACAATTCGTCGCCCGACAACTAGTCGACCAACAAATTGTAATCCGATATTTCATCGACCCAACAATTCGTCGCCCATTATAATGCTTAGACTAAGGCCTAGGCATTGGATTAAGCGAAGGATTATGCTTACATTTATTCATAGGTTTTAAGAAACTGTTTGGAACAAGTTGTTGGGTGACAAATTGTTGTAGATTCATTTCTTACACCAACCGCCAGGGGCGTATACAACCAGACGGATAGATGGAAATATCCCTCCAAGAAATTTATAGACAAACGAGACAAAAAAGGTACACCCACAGTGCTTAGAATATTACGTACTAAATCTTAAAATGTTTTCAAATCGAGCCTACACCCCTGACAAGTTCAAGCAATTGGCGATTGCGGTTGGCCAACAAGTTACATACTCTTTGTCAATATCTTTATCGTAAATTGTTGATAAAACTACTGACATCAACTTTGCAAATTATCGCTTGTAGCAAAAAACGGTTCATTCTATTAATATGAAACGCGATTAACTGCTGAAATTTAAAAATTATTACCTGCGAAATCATTAGCATTTCTTCAGTTCGTACGGCATTTAGTTTTTTCTTCAGTGCATCTAAATGCATCGATTTGATTTCTTGCCGATTAATACACATATAATATGTGACCAGTGAAAACGCAGTACCTTTGATTCCAACACTAAAATGTTATGTTTCAAGTATTTGATGCCTAATTACACATAAACAAAGGTATATGCGATTACTTTGCAACACGGCCTGGATAACCTACTGCTGGGTAAATCTGATAAATTACATATTAACCGTTCAGGTATTCAAACTTTGCTCCAACTGAAATTGCATACTCGTGGTGCATCCTTAATATAATTCAAAACTATTACTTTTTGTTATGACAATGGCTCATATTTGGCGTTTACCTGTTTTGTTGGAAAAGGTAAGTATTCACTTAATTTACTTAAGTCAGCTACTTAAGTAATTTACTTAATCATAGCTTAAGTAAAATACTTAAAGTAAGATTTTAGAAACCCAGCCATTGTTTCGTATAAATATTTTATATAAGGATACTGATTTGTTTTAACATCCGTTTTACATGTTTCAAATCCCGTTCGACCGTAGCCCTAACTCTGCGAACAAAGAACTCATACTTCTTCCGCGATGAATAAACATTACACCAGCCCTATCAGTTATCTTTTAAAATAAAACAGAACATAACGATTATACAAACAGTACTCGCTTCTTTCGGACCCTTATTCTCAACTGTATAAAAAACCACGGGCTCATTTCACTACACAAATTTCTGGCGACCGTAGAAAAACACTTTTAATAGGCTTTATGGCAATGTCGGTCCTAAAAATCAAAAACATTCTCTCGCTCGCTACGTTCGCTTGGTAAAATCTTCTACATGGGAATAAAGATTATTCCTTCTCTTGGAGTAAATTCCTTGCTGGCATTCTGTGCAAAACGCTCATAACCCATTAACAATAGATATTCATAAGCTTGGAACCAATCGGCACAAGTCTGTTTTATTTTAATCACCGTTATGCCACTGACCCTCAACACAGTTGGTTGACAATTTATACGTAGAAGTCGTAGTTCGTTTGTTTGAAACCTTACAGTTAACTAGTGATAGATGCCAAACAAATATAGGTGTCATACCTTAACATCGCGATTAAGCACAAGTAAAAATATATCCGCTGTGTTTGAACTGCGTCATTTATCGCAACATATGTCAATCCCAGCAATAGGCAGAATGGACCACTTATATTGCCAAATATTTTGACAATTTCGTTCATTAAGTTCGGTTTTATTTTGACACTGAACAGTCGCACCGATGACCAACAGAATAACACACCTAAAGGTACAAAACAACATTTTTGTGCCTTCAGAGTACACTTGTACAATTTGATCCAAGTTTACGGTTAGGATTAGGTTTCGGCTTATAAGCCTTACTTTTAGCAGAGTTTAAGTCTTTTCCGTAGCCTGTGCCTTTCAGTGGTGGATTTAAACGGACGCAACGGGAAACGCGGCACCAAATGTGTCGTTTAGTTTTTAAGATACATATACACATCTAGAAAAACGGCTACACTTCAAAAATTTGTAAAAAATTTCCATTATAAATTATATTTCAAAATTTTTTAAAAATAACTGTACGTACAGAAAGGACAAAAATCGCATCAAAACATAACAATTCAATCTTCGACTGGGATTACGTACAAGATTTTTCTGTAAACAAACACCCTTAGAATATTTTCATAAAAAATTTTATTAAATCGCTGTATTTGGTATCTAAGCAAGAACTGTATTGTAGGTACATTTTACTATGACTATTCTTAACTTTGTTGCACTCTTGCGGATCAGGAACGAATATGGGAATGTGTGTTGTTTCCCTACCAACATTTACACCCCCCGGCCGAAATTGAAATTTTTTACGCAACATCAAAAGTAATACAACCTATGAACGTTCTGTGCTCTTATTATAAATTTTCTACTGCTTACCAATCGTTCTAAGAACAAAACATAGCAGCGCTAGCAATATTATCCATCCGATATCGTGCAACCATACTTGATTAACATATAAATCGTGGCCAATCCGCAATCCGCTGACAAAATAAACAACATGAGTCGCTCCAAAATACAATACTCGAAATACGTCTTCGAGAAAATTCATTATTTTTTCATCAATATTTGTTGAATTGTAGCTAAAAAACGCTCCCAACATACAAACGGTTGCTGGACCTGAAATTGAAAATTAAAAATTTTGAATACTTAGCCTATCAACTCAGGACAATATGAATTGGCGTATTATGATGCGCTAAAGTGTAATTTTTCAAAATTTTAAATTCCGGCGTAGAAGTGGAATATACAACGATGGGGCAATGAGAATGTAAAATAAATGCCTTTAAAACTCTGAAATGTTCATATATTTTATCTTCAAACATTGACTGTGATGTAAACGTTCTGAAAACACAAATTTAATGAACGAACGTTACGGTGGTTCTACTGATGATGCATTAGCCGTAGTCCAATTTGCAATTTTATGTAATAACAGCTTTGCACAAGCCAAACTGCTATTTTACTTATAGATTAATATAGATTATTCAGATTTGATTATTTGATCAGACACATCGATAACCATGTTGGCTTTACAATGCAGTAGTTCAGGTATAGCTCACAATTGCTATTTGGTCTGGAGCAAGCTCCCAGTTGCTCAGTCAAATCTGTATAGCCTGTATAAACTAGTTTGCAATAGTTCGTGTAAAACTTTCTAATCACCACCGAATGATGAGCTACGAAATTTAGCACAATTCTTATATTTATACTTGAGAATATAGGCCAACGTTTGAAATTGACAACTCAAAATTTCAAACGGGTACTACATTATGGGAGATATTCTGTTGTACGCTATCCTTCAAATCTAACATTAGGCTCAGGCTTCGTATATGCTTAGGGAACGGTTTCTGCCTATGTCTAAACCTTAAACCGTAACCCGGGGAAAGTGAACAAGAGCCGGGTGATAAATTAGGATGTGTTTTTCGCGGTTATGTTTCTTACCTGAAAATCGAAACAATTCAGGAACCAAATGTGCAATATAAACGCTAACAACGAACATTAACGTATTACGTATTCGATTGCGATGAAAACGGCGCATAATGTAAAGGCACGTTTCACCAATTATAAAAACGATCGGAATACAAATTATATTCAGGAATATGTTCACAACGTTAATATGGCTGAAACAATATATGGCTAAAACGATAAGGGATTGGCTATAATTTTAAAGTATTTTAATGTAGTCAGGCGCCGTACGTCACCCGTATGACGCTGTCCTGCACTCGTCCGGCGTTGTCCGTCACTGACCGTCACTTTACGGTGTAGTTAGCGAATTAGTTACATACAACACCGTATGGTGACGGACGGTAACGGAGAATGCCGTGCGACAAAAACTTACAGCGCTGCGCGCCGGCTTCAGGCGGCTTGCGGCGGCGCGAGGCGAGTATAGCGCAACCCGAAGGATGAATTTCAAAGCTTCCTAAACAATCGAACATAAAGTCAAAACCAAACGCTATTTTAAACGTTTTTCGCGTTCCAAGCAGCATCTTTCAAAACGCTAGTGTGTAAAGCGTAAAAACTATTAAAACCATTTGCTTGTGTCCCAAAACGCTATTAAACCCGTATAGTATTTTCGACAACGCTATTTTTTGTCAATACACTGCAAAAAATGATGAGTCAAATTGACTCTCTTCTCCGAAATAGGCTCTACGGGACTACAAAACCTGACTCAAGTTCGACTCCCACAGAGTCAAATTCGACTCACTTAGTCGCACGTTTGACTCTGACGGACTCGAAATGGGCTCAGTTTGTGTACTCCGGTAGAGTGTATTTCAGAGGAAGTCAATTTGACTCAACATTTTTTGCAGTGTATAAACACTTTTTAAAACGCGAAAAACGTTTCGCATTTTTGACAAAACTGATTTATTTCAAAAAATATTTCAAATCAACTCACTTACTGCAAATTCACATGAGCATATGCGTTCAGGCATATACTTGTAGTTGCTGCAATAATGATAAATTCGCCTTCCAACAGCAACAGAAGTTCGCCAGTGCGGCCCATTGATTCCATATGGAAGCCGGTTGAAACTGATTCCCCCATCATCGAACCTAGAAAAAAATTAAATCTACTTTAATTCTACAAAATTACACCAGTTTATGGTCTCGCTCAGTATTTTCAACTGTATGTAGCACCTATCGCCAGCGCGCAGCGGATATGAAAATTTGGTCTCGACTACAATCGAACAAATCCTTGTTAATTATCATATTTTGATGTTCTTCATTCGTTTTAATAACTACCAGACCTATCATCAACTGGTTCTAGACGTATTCTCACGTTTGATGGAGATATTAGTAGTGAACCACCCGCGTAATAATTGTTAAATGCTGTATGAAGCTTTTGTTAAGATTGAGCTGTAAAGGCCCATGTATAGAACAGAGCCGGAACGTCTTCCGGAGGGGTTGCAACAGAGTCAGTTTAAGCTTTATACTAATTTTTTTGCTTGGGCTTAGGCTTAGGCTTAAGCTCATCCCTGACTGTTAGGCTTAGGCTTATTCTTAGGCTTAGGAATATGCTTACACTACTGTTCCGGTCCTGTTGTATGCATGGGTCGCTGTACCTAAATATATTAGGTGTATTTAGGCGATTGTTAACATTTTATTTATGTATTATTCTATGAAACGGAAAATATTATTTTGCATTTTACATATTCTTTTCAGTTTTTAGTTTATGCGCCATCAATACAACAATTCAAATTTCGTGTAAACACTAACAGCAGCAATGCTGGCTTATATATGTAATGTTCTATGCGGAAAAACACTGGTTGATCCAAGGGGCGGGCCGGCCAGACCTAGGCCCCGAACAGGTATCAAAACCAAAATTTTGTATTCAGATTTAGTACAGAAGTTGTGATCGGCTTCTCGTTCGCGAGCTTTTTTCACTATTCCATATTTCACACGGCCTGCCAGATTGAAAATTTCGGGAACCGCCAGTGTGAAAATCGTTGTAGAGTTCCGATATTCGTACCGAAACCAAGCATAAATAGCGTTCGCACACAAATATCATTCGGATGTAAATACGCATCAGGATGTCCTTGCATCCATTCATCGAACCCTGACCATGACCTGACAGGGTTGCCTGTGATTGCGAGATATGCAAGTGCAATCACAAACGCAGGCAGTATAATGCTTGCAGTTGCGTAAAATACAATTAATTTGACACGGTTTGCCGTCAATAAATGCATTGGAATGACGTAACCGCTGTAAAAACATAGTACAGGCGCGGTGACGTGGTATAACATCATGATTGAATTTTGGGCTGTCAATACTTTTAAGTATGTGCCCATATTCACTGACGAATCTGAAATAAAGTGAAAATTTGAATAGTTTGATAAACAGGTAACCTTTACTACTTTTGGTAAAATTTTCTGTTCATGTAAAAGTTTTCTAATTTCAAAAATACGATGGGACCTAAAGCGGAGCCCACAACAAATGTTGAGCGAAAATGCTCAGCATATATAACATTTTTTAAAAATTACAGGAAAAGTTTGGTCAAGATTGCTTATGATAAATTTTGTCCTGGACCTTATGCTTACCTTGCTTCACAGACAGTCCGGCGCCAGCCGCCAACGATACCAGCACCATGAGTGCGCCGTAGTTTATTGGCAAATGTTGAACTCGATTTTGGCGACAAAAGGACATTAAAAGAAGCCCGGCAACTACTGAGCCACATACTGTTAGCAGCGGTGCGATAATTACTAAATCTCCACGATTCAAATGTACTGCATCAATTTTGTTAACGTTTTGAAATGTTGTGAGATTGGTAAAATTGTAAAAATCAATGTTAAACTGCATTGCAGTTGTATGACCCTGTGTTGCATTGGTGGTAACAGCCGAAGTATTGCTGACATTCATTTTTCGACGAATTATATTTTAATGATACACTCTGAAACGGTTCTAAATTTTAGTTTAGTAGATTAAAGATATATTAGTTGGTTTTTGTAGTACCAGAGGTGCAAGTTTGTACAGCGAGAACTCACAGCGGCAACGTGCACGAAATACTTGCAAGTGCAAGTATTTCCAATGGAACATTTTGATTGACCAATCAAACTGCAGGTGCAAGATATTCAGGCGACTTGCAACTGTGTTCACAGGTGCGAATTAAATAAAATAACATTAATTCCAGTGAATAATTTGCAGCTGCAAGAACTTCAAAGCTGCTTTGTAACCAAACTTTCGCGTGTAAGTTGCAAAACTGGCACGTTAGTTTTCTATCGTCACATAGAATAGATTGTCATCTATTGGTAAAATATTGTCTGAAACTAAACGATAATGAGGTCTTATCTGAGCCTTCCGATATATTTGTATTTGAAAACTCTAGCTAATAAACAACATTACTGCACACAAAAAAGTATTTCGGAATTTTTTCAGAAAAGTGTTTCAGCGAAAAAACGGAAAAGTTTGTCTGATATTTAAGACAATTTTTCGAAAAATAACAGAGAAACTTTCATATTTTTCCTTCATGCAACGCTTTTCAGACTTTATTTCAAATTTTTTGCAACATCTTGACTGTTATAACAGAAATACATTTCATGTGCACCTTGCTAGTCGTCTTTGTTAAATTTAAGAAAAAATTTGCTTAAACAGAAATATTTTACATGCGGCTTTGTGTTTCGTTTCTTAAAGTTAACAAAATTAAGGTTAAGTTAATTGTTGCATTAAAATAATTTATTCAAAGCTCAAAATCTTAGAATTTAGAAATAAATTGTTCAGATACAGACGTTTATCCAGCCGCATGTATTGTATTATATAACGCCTATGTTGGACTATAATAACCACCCATTCCCCACAAAGGACAATAGATCAATGGGCGTGGCCAAAATTTTAGAAGACAGGTGACTCAAGAACTCGCACAGCTCACTTGTTCAAAGCTCGTGCTATCGCACTCGCTCCGCACTTCTGCGTTCTCTCGTTCTTCATTCACTTGAGATAGCGATGCATTCGTGCACGCACTCAGCGTACTTCGTTCGGCTCATGCAGTACACTGGACGCATCGCAGCAGCGTGCGTGCATATCTCGGAAGAGAGCAAAACCGTGTTACAAACACATGTGTACTGCACAAGTGCACACTGTTTTAAAATGCTGGCGTTGTAAATAGTGCAACCACTTTGGCTTGTATAACGGAACTTTATCTAATAGAACAGCAGTATAAGTAAAAAGCTTTCGTTCTAACGTTTCTTACATCACAGAATATTTGTTGCAGCAATGATTAATAAATCAAAAATTTATGAATGAGCAATTGGTTGACCATATAATTTTCATAGGAGGCGTAGGAGTACGTGCCAAAACTTGGTCAAAAACTCCAGAGAAGTCGTGCTGTTCGAGTGAATTATTAGCCAACTTGGCAAAAAAGAAATAACCCTTAAAAGTTTAATTATATATAATTTAGGATAATTTATTTGTTCAAAATTAAAAACAATATTCACGGACAATTGCTGAGATTTGTGCATGCGGATAAAATTGTACCTGCTTTAGTCTTCAAGGTAATTTCTTTCTAAATGTAACTAAAGCAGAAAAATTAAATAATTTGCAGCTGTGTCAACTGATATTTAAACGTTTCTTAATTGAACTGTTCTTGCTGCACACCCCAACACAATATTCTATCGATACCCATCACAACGTCCGCCTGGTGTTATGATTTTTTTCGCACAAAAATCTGCTACAATGAAGATGTGGCAAATTTTGTTGCGTACATTTTTGCTGTCTTTTCGCTGCAAACTTTAGGCATTTTAGTTAAAAATAGTTCTATTCCCAAATTATTAACGTATTAAAAAACGACTAAACATCACTGGATGGTGGTGCAGATATTAATACGCAAACATGATACACTAATTAATTATGGCAGAAATGTAAAAGTTGTCACAAGTATAATATGCTCGTTTGAAAGCTCTGTCGAAAACGCCTCGTATATGTAATCTCTAAAGTAGGGGCTGGCCATGAGACAGCTACGCGGAGGAAAGGTTGTCTGAATGCCGTCTGAACAAAAGGCGGTTGGAAATTGGTTTGTTCGACAGTATATATTTATCTAGATTTCATTCGATTTTGTCGTTTCCATGCATTTTTGTTTAGTCCATAGGTATTTCGCACTTTGTGGGTGTGTTGCTAATAGTCTAAGACTTTAGACTTGGGTCTAAATTTAGGATGGGGACCAGACAGCTTAGATTTAAGTTATGTGGAGTTTCGGTTATTACTTGAGTACTCGTTCTTACGTTTTGGTTGTTATTGTTTTATACCGAAAATCTGTTGTCTATTAAACGTCATGCAGGAGGCTCACTAGTCACCCTTTAGGCGTAGGTATAAGCTGATTCTTACGTTTAAGCTTAGGTTTAGGCTTAGTAATATGCCTATACTAAAGTTACAGCCGTGTTCTGTGCATTGGCATTGTCATTAGTATGTTTGGAAAAATTTCGACTGCGGCGTTATTTCCGTGACATCACTAGTAACGACAAGAGGGTCGAAATTTCATATGGCGAGTGGGGCCCAGCGCATTTACTTGGTTTAGTTTCTAGCGACGGTATAGTCATTAGGTCTCGGAGCTCTAATTCCGGTCCACCGACTAAACATTTGCTAATTTTCAAATGCATTTAACGGTACACATTGTCAAGTTTTCGTGTTTTTCACACAAAACTCAGTGTATTTTATTTATTTTAATGTTCCTGTTTATTTATATATAATTCAAGCAATGGCGATTTGCATTAGGTCGCTGTATGCAAGATCAATCAAATGCGAACTGGATTGACTACTACTAAATTTGCGTCTGGCTTCTAACTCGTTTCGCTTGCGACGGTTCATTCATTGTTCTCTTTCTGTTTTGACACTTAACCCCTTCTCACATTCAGTTGCCTATAGGCAACTCAGCGCAGTGTATATACGTTAAATAGTATATATCGCACCGTGTTTAACAATTGCAATACGTATACATAGTACTAAATCACCACAAGACGTGAGAGCCCCCTCGGGCTCGAACGTCAAGCTCCTATAGCAGAGTGGTGATGGTATACGCCTCCCACTCCAGTTCGAAACCGAGCATAAAAGTAGGTCTCAGGGGAAATAAAAAATATTCATGTGAGAAAGGGTTAAACGAAAAATTTTCAGTTTACTATCTTTAATGTTTCGAATCGTTTGGCTTTTTACGCATTCTCCCAAATACATAAGAGTTTACAAAATTAGAAAAGTGACTTCGGAAAATGCAAAGGCGGCCCATTCGTTACCGAATTTCAATAAATTGCGTTTATTCACCGCTTGTTCTGAACTCAGCATATATATTTTGCGTAGATCTATCTTGCTAACACGCCTGGCCTGTTTTCAACCCTTGGCTGCATGCCAGGAATGCATCATTTTCAGCTTCTGTCGCTTTTCTGACTTTAATGGTATGCTTGCGTTTTTCTACCCACAACCAGCACAATCACCCCCACGCTCTCGTTACACCCACGTGTGAAAGTGCGAAACTTCATTGATGAAATAAAATATCGCAACGATGAAGTACACTTGCAATTTATGAATAATTATTATTTATAAAAATATCATACGAGTAAATTCGAGTTCGTATATTATTAATTCTTTGACAAATCGGATACAATGAAGCCTTTTAAAAATAGCCTGTAGGGTGAGATTTCCTATTGTTTCTCTAAATTATTCCCGTCTCGGAATGCAGCGCGACCCTCGTGTTTTGCGGAGGAGTAGACATGATTTTATTTCGGGTGGGTAATAAATGGTGTTTTAGTCTTTTTTTGCAAGTGAGAAACGACGCTAACGGGGAAAAATGTTCAAAACTAGAAAAAACACGTTGTTCTAAAGGTTTTAAATAAATATTTTCTTGTTTTACAAAAATTTTCGAAAAAAGTACATATCCCGCCAGTCTCACTTTTCGCATCGCCCTTGATTTCTGTAAAGAATGATCTATGCAGTCGTTTTTCTCATCAATGAACTGTTATTTTTATCCTTTTATTTAGTTTCATCAAAAAAATGTTTCATGCATTCATTTAATATGAATGAAGATTCATCCGACAGTGTTTATTGACGATATTAATATTTTGGAGTTAAATTCTTGAATGTTGTATTACGTTTTACCGTAATACCTTTTTCGCATAAAATATTTCATGTTTCATCTGGTATCCAGCTTCAAACTTGAATTAAAATCATAAGGCTGCCGGCTGCAAGGCTTTTACCAACACCAACCAGTTTTTAGCAGCTTCGCTCTCGAGCCCGTTCGGGGTTTCACGACCCGTAGAGAGTACTCATAAAGCAATTTTACACACTGTGATTGTGTTGATTACAAATTATTGACACATAGTCTGCTCTATGTATTAAAGGGTAAAATTTTTTGGTTTGCTACACAAACTCCAGGTTCAATATTCAAGGCAGTCCTTTTCCTAACGCTAAATTTAGTAGTATCAGTTTGAAAACGATAAACGCCTTCAGATTGCAACTGGTTTTGCCTTGCCTGCATGCGCAAATGTTTCTTATTGCGTTGAAAATAGTCCTAAACTTATGTGGAGTTAACGTTACAACTGGGGTAACCTGCAATGTGTTTTGTCTCTATAACAGTAGCAGATAACATTTCGTCTGTACGTTAATCCACTATCGAATCCAAAAATTTGAGTTATCTGCTATCCTGATGTGCTATTAACCGTTTGTACTGCAATATATGATAGTCGAAATGTCTGTCAATATCATATGACAGGTTTGAAAATATCTGTACATTTGTGGTAAGCTAGCCTGAATACCCTGTAGGATGTCAAAGAGACTTGGTATTTGAATAATCCGTACTTACGAATATATTTAGGGAAAATTTCCGCCGAAAACGAAACGTTGTAGCTAATTCAGCATTTGAAATCATTGGCTGCTACGTTATCAAACTTTTAACTGTATTTTATTATTGCGCACAAATGTGACATTAGGTAGAATTTTGGAATACCATATGATACTGTAGTGACCCGAATAAGAGAGAGTAATAAGGGGGTCCCCGTTTTGAATCCCAATCAATAGGAGCCCGTATCTCTAACAAGAGTCCGCAAGCGAATGGAGTACCTAACCCTAATTAGAATCCATAATTGTCAATTATTCCTAATTGTGCGCATAAATGACTCCAGGACCAAATAAAGTTGAGTTCGAAGCTTTAAAGCGTATTTAAGTTTTGAAAGTCCATTCCTAAGTATAACCTTGCATTATCACTTAAGCTTTTGGCCCATGTTACTTTTAGGGCCGTTCCGGTTTCTGTTGGGTCTGTAAAAAAAGTTGGCTTACATTCTAGACTACATTTTTTTGCTTAGGCTTATGCTCGCTATTCAGATCACAATATAGTTTGTGTTGACGACGATTCGACATGAACAGCATCTTTCTACAACTTTCCGAACCAAAGTTTGATTTACAGAAATTTATGCCGTTGCTAATTATAGAGCCTCCTACTAAGCCTAAGCCTGAACCGAAGACCAAACTAAAGCGTAAGTTAAAACGAAAGCCTATGCCTAAGTCTAAACCTCACCGTTTCTAAGTATCCCAGCAGAGTGGCATATCCCCGTTATAATTAACATGGACCAAAATTTAATTCAATTTTCAACAAAAAACGTTGCAAATGCAACGCAGGAAAGGTTTATTATTTAATAATTCAGTTCGGCAAACAAAAATTTATTTTTATTATTTTTAAATTATCCATTAAATCGAATAGCTGTCAAAGATACAACGTATACAGATTAACCTTATCTGCGCTTCTGTTAATTTTGTTAAACTGTCATTAGTATGCGATCAGTTTATACTGTTTATCGATAACATATTGAGGAATAAAAAGTATTCGGATTGCCAGGGATCGGCGGTGAAAAAACGACTTGATGAAGAAGCAGAAGTGGCAGTCCGTATTTAGATAATTCCCTGCTTGTATAGTATAAAGCTGGATTATTGTGATATTTTTTCGGTTCATTTGACCGTTTGCCAAATATCATGCTCTCAAAATATGCTAACAAAAAGTGCACGTCTAAAACACAAGGTTGATAATTTCACAATTATTCACAATGTCACGTTTTGATCGAAATAGTTTTCTATGGCTTGATCTGATTAAAAATTTTGCAAATTGCTGTGTAAGACTTTGTTTTTGCCAAAAAATCATTTTTTTATATGTCATTTTAATATCAAAACACCAAAATAATTTCAGCTGTCTTTCTGGCAAACAGTCAACGGTGATATAACGCGGTTTTAATAAACTGATAATGCAATATAACAGTATTTTTATCGGACTTTCTACATTTTTTAAAGAAAAATTAGTGGATGCACCAAAATTTTAATATTTTGTGTAAATTTTATCGTGTTTGTTTTATGTATAATGAAAATATCACGCGAATTGTACATTTAACTTGAACTGATTTTGAGCATGAATATAACACAAATTTCGGTAATCCTGAAGCGGAAATGGAAACGGACTTTGGTTTTACCCGAAGCAAAAACGTAACCGGATATCCGGTAGAGTTGCAACATTGAAAAATAAATACCCGGACCCGGATTTTTCTAAAAAACCCGGACCCGGAATGATTTGGTGTGAAAGCCCGGACACAGACATGGACCCGAAATTCATTGAAGCGAAAACCCTGACCCGGAAAGTTCCTGCGACAATACCCGGAATAACCGGAATACCCGGACCCGGATACATCTCAAACCTTCCGTTACATTTGTCTCTAATATGTACAGCTTAAGTGTACACACGCACCGCAAAAAAACTTAAGTGAGGGCATATACATTTATTATTATATATCTGTCAGTGAAGCCTAATGTCTAAATAATATGAACCTGATAAGCCTTTGCCAGAGCATAAAAGTGGTAACAAGTCTGCGACTGTTGATGAACAATTTCTCTACTGCAAATCCCGAAATTTTTAATTGCATTAATTTTTGCTTTGCAGTTTCATGAATACAGTGATTTGAGCATGTTGATATATATTCTTGTAATTACTGATGCAGTGGACAGAAACTCTTAAACCCATTAATTTTTGTGGTTACGATTAAAGAATGTCATTGAATAGATATTCCATCAAATAAACATCATATTCTTGAGCGGACAGTGTTGACTGTCACCACTCAGTTACACGAGATTGATGCGTGAGGCAGAGGTTGCTCCAGGCACATACAAACAAAGTTTGTGGGATGTCAATGAACGCCCCTAGAGCTATTTTAGGGCTATCGATGACGCTCTTAAAGTTGAATGCGTGTTTGAAACTTGAGTTGTTCGATTCATCCTTTCACATCGGTTGTCACACCAGCGAGCTGTATCAACCTATCCCACCAAATGCTTAAATGAAACTGTCAACTTTGTATTAAGATTAGCAATTAGGGTTTAGTTCAATACTAAAGCTGCGTTCGGTTTCTTGCCCGCATTGCTTGCAAGGTACAGTTTGTTCACACCGTGATATATTGCGCCCGCTGTCAGAAATTTCTGGATGCGCCACAAATTTAAAAACGAGGCTACGATGTGCTCCCAGAGTTACTCTGAACACAACTCTATGTGAGAAGACACTAAAATTTTATACTAAGCCTAAATAATTTTTGTACCATGAGTCACGGGCGGATGTAGTAGAAGCGTGTGAGCCCGCGACCCTGCGAATCTAAACTTAGTTAAGTACGTCGAAATATGTTATATATACAAAATCAACAGTGCTTAACACGTATCCAGAATATAGAAACTTTACGAGGTCGCGAAAGCCCACGCGGGCTATCGGGCGTAGGCGGCATACGGAAGATTCGTCCCGACAATTATTGGTCCCCCAACAACCGGTTCTCAGTATTCATTCCGGAAAAATTAATCGAGGGAAAATCATCGTTCCAGGCCAGTTTGTTCCTAAAAATTCGTCTGCCCATATTTCGTCCGTTTAAAAATCATCTGCGCACTTTGTATTATGAATACATAAAACTGGCTGTTTGTTCCATTTATATTAAGTTTTACTTAAAACTTCATTCAGAGCGAATTGTCGAAAACAAATGTGCAAGACCAAAGGTAAAGGCTTTCGAAATAAACAAGGTTTTCACTATTAAGCCTAAACCGAAACGTAACTTGGAGGAAACTGAGCAATAACCCAGTTTTATTATGTTTTACTGAAAAACATCCGTTATCTCTGTTCTGTTACGGTCACGTCTATACAACTAAAAGTTAAATTCAAAGATGCGACACCGTGTGTTTCATAAAAATCATTTTTTAACATGAACTGTGGCGCTGTAAAGGTGACACAACCCTAAGACGATACAACAAAATGTAGTCATTCACATTGTAAAACCGTCAATTATGAACCATCGTGCGAATGTCAGGTCGAATCTGGACTGTCAGCCGAAAATGTCATATGGCATGCCTGATTGTCGCTAAAATATCTTGAAAATTCGTACCGTAACCCGTAGTCATTATCGCGTTGTTTGTCATTTTCAGTGAATTTTTTTCTCGTTCATATTTTTTAATAAAAATATGAATGAAGTTCTTAGAATTTAAAAATTATTCATCGCTTTTCGCTTTGTTGTGGTGTTATTAGATGCTTGTGACAGAATATTAAATTCTGCTTAAAACGATGTTGCAAGGCAGAAAGGCTTTTAATATATAAACCGTTCTCACGTAGAATAGGTATACAATATGATGGGGAACTATTAAGTGCAAGCTGTGCACGCTACATAATATATATGTCATGTGCAGTCGGTATTTTACAACTATCATGCGTATGAACAGTACTAAATCTCGACAAAACGATGAGTCTCGTTGGGTTCGACTCAAGCTTTCGGCTCACTTCGTTCAAGAATTCTTCAGAATTCAATCATTTCTGGAACTCTTCGTTGCCTAAACCCGGCCAAAATGAAATTTTTTTACTACGCGTAATAAAAACATTTTTAAACCTCTGGAATCCAGAAGGATAATTCTACATATATAATAGTAAATGTACGTCTTCTTGTTTCGAAAACTCCGTGAAGGGATATATTCCGTTTATCAGGGTGTAGACGGGTGTAAAATGCCGGAGTCGAAGGCCAACAAATTTTCAAATTTTCTCAAAGCTGAAACCGGAGCCCGAAGTGAAACAAAATTTGCGATTATAAGAATATTGTTGAATCTCCAAATTTTAACAATAATTTGCAAAGTGATTGGCAAAAAATTGTTCATGTTGACTTTGAAAGTGCCGAATAGTAAAATTTCAAGCAATTCCTGTAGTTACCCGAATAAGAGGGGGCACTCATATTTATTTGGCCTCTCCAGAGGGTACCCCCCTTTATTCGGTTACGGACTGTTATTTATTTTTAACCCACGCCCAGCCGCCCTTCGTTACTGATATATATCCGGTACTGCAACTATCCGTTGAATTAAACGTATATTTGTCTGGTTTCAATAGTTTGAGCGATAATAAAAGGTTATACTTAGGAATGTACTTTCAAAATTTAAGTAGGCTTTAAAGTTTCGAACTCAATTATTTGGTCCTGGAATCATTTATGTGCTAAAATAAGGGTTAATTGACATTTATGGACTCTAATTAGGGTTTAGGGACTCTATCCGCTTACGGACTCTTATTAGGGATACAGACTCCTATTGATTCGCACACAAAATGAGGACCCCCCTCTTATTCGGGGCAATTATCATTTGGGCAAGTACACTGCAAGAAATTGTGAGTCAAATTGACTCTCTGCGAAATATTTGACTCTGGCGGGGTTGAATTTTGAGTCAGTTTGTGTAGTCAGGAAAAGCCTATTTCGGAGAGAGTCAATTTGACTCACCAGTTTTTGCAGTGTATGATTTGGGCAATGGTCGCGTTTCAGCAATTGTCGCATTTGGGCAGTTGTTGAAATGCTCCCGCGTCCACGGCCACTGTACAAATCATCACGACCCGTCTACTCACATCGTCAGGTTTTAGAGTACTGACTTGCTTAACTGTAGAGTTTAAAAAACTTTTCTCACTCCCTACGCTCGTTCGCAAACCTCTTTTCAATCACGGCTGTTGTACACCGGGGAAATGTCCACAGGTTCATACTTCCGAACTGAAATCTTGGCAACGCGCGTGCTCTGTCATTATTTTTCACAATTCAACTCTATAAAAAATATAAACACATCTGTATGCAATATACCGCGGGACGTAAACAGAGGCGTAGCCAAGATTTGATTTCGGAAGTTGAAGGATAACCTCTCACACAAAAATGTTTTCGGCTTTTAATAAGCTCCAAAAACTGTATTCTAATCCTTCTCAAGAGTATAATTGTTTTTGCTGTCCATAATTTTCGTGAGAAAACATATACTCTCTATAAGTATGTCCTTTTATACGTGCCCGATGCTCGAATACCTATATAGAGCAGTTATACATTCAAACACATTAATTCATTGATATTCTGCCACAGTGAATGAGTCTGATGCCTAAAAAGCGTGTGTGTACCCAATACTTTCATAATTCATAAAACATATATTATTCATAACGTGGTTTTCTGGCTCAGGTTCAACTGTAATGGCACATGCCTCTTATACTAAGTATATCAATGGTCTCTGTTCACCGCCACCGTCTTGCCTCTATTCGCCTCCTACAAGTTTTTATCCGCTTCCTTTGTCAGTTTATACACACATATAAATATATACTGTAAGGCTGCGTAGATATGGCACATAACCAGACCTCAAAGTCTGTACAATTTCCAAGAATTTAGGTATCGGGACGTGGAAAGGGATCATTGTGAAAAGGGAATTGTTCCATGTCCACGATTTTGTGGCCGAGGACAATGAACAAAAAATAATATTTTCGACCGTTTGAATCAGATTAATCGTAAATCATAGTATAGCGCGTTGTTTTATGGCTTTTACAGAAATTTCATTGGCTTGATATATCATGCTGAGATTCGCCGTTGTACGACAACGTTCCGCTGCTTATTAGGCGAAATTTTTCAAAACACGCAGGTGTAGATTTTTGCAATTTTTCGCATTGTATTCAAGTGTCTAAAGGTTTTGCGCGCAACCGGAACAACAGATCAAGATAGTTGCCAAGAATTCATTTCGGAAGAGTGTTTTTTGTAAACCTCGTGAACGAAAAGAACGATCGAACTGCGAAAATGTACAAGCTCAGAAATGCAGCATTTTCTAAAGGTGTCGTGTGTTTTGTACGATTGTTGCTCTATAAATTTCCGTCTGATCCATGGTGTGGACAGTCCTACTGAATAGTTTTATCATAAACAGTTCGGCCCATGTTTACTTTAAGGGGTGTTCAGGTTTCTGTTAGGTCTGTAAAAGAGTACGTTTAGATTCTAGATTACATTTTTTGCTTAGGCTTAGGATTAGGCTTAGGTTTAGGAACACATTCTTGCAACGCTTAGACTTAGGCTTAGCCTTAGGAATACGTCTACTCTACTTTTACACGCCTTAAAGTAACATTGACCAACAGTTCATACAAATAATTGTTCGCGAACTCTACAACGCCCCAGCACCCGCCCATTAATATTCGCTCGACAGTTATAGCATAGATTAATATTAAACATGGCTCGAGAGAATGCTGTCACTAGACATCGTTTGAATAATAAAAGCCTAACGCTATTATTTCTATAATTCTGAAACTTTTACATTTATCTCCGTGCTTCTGATAGCTTAAACTCATTGGATTCCCCTAGGAAATCTCTTGTTCCTGCTCCCTCTAATATAGTACCATATTTCAACAACAAAGATACTCAATTTTATGTGCGGGTCCTATAGGCTGCTTCAAACGTAGTTTTATGAATGAAACCATCCTTCAATATGTTGTCGGATTTTTCTTTTGAAAAATGTTTTGTTAGCCGGGGCGGGCTGACGCAAAACAGTGGATATATGTGTACAAATATGAGTGAGTGTGTGTGTCGGTTTATGCGAAAAAATTGACGACATACTGAAAGATAATTAGCCCTCTATATGTCGTATAGAAAGACACGGAGAACGGCGCCATCTGGAACACAATTATATTTGCTTCTACGCAGTTGGAAGCCTTGATATAAAACCTGGTTGGCTGGCTTAGTACGCAAGATGCACAATTTTATTTGACAACAATAAAGATGCGTCGGACGGGTTATATAGAAACTAATTGCGTTCGTGCAAAAAGTAGTAGTGTTTTTGCTTTGCTCCCAGTTGTTTTTCGAGATGCGATATATAATTTCTCACGGTTTTAAAATTTTTAGTCATCAAAACTCACACTCAATACGCCGAGGTTAGGATTGGCGTGACAAATTGAAGGGCTTTTAGGACGTAGGAATAGGTAGGCAGTGACGTAGTATCTTGTAAAAGACATCGGAACATCAACAGGATTTTGAGATTTACACTGCAAATCAAATCGAATAGTTTTAGTTTAGTGGGTCATTAGCCGCCTACAGTCCTCTTGTTATATAATATTTTGGAATTGGATTTAGGTAAAACATTTGCGTTGTGATATAAATTTTCTTAAATAAAAATTATAGAATAAAAACTTCATTGCGGTTGATGTAGTTTTAGCTGGTACTTAACTTAAGTAATATCCGATGCAAAGACTTTAGGTGCGGAAAACCCTTCATTAATTACTATCGCGGCTTCACGGGTCTAATTGTTACATAGCTTGGACTGGTATTTTTTTGCTTATTTATAAAAATTCTCTCAGCATTGTATCATGGAGAGTTTGTGGTATATATAACTCATACATATGCATATATATACATGTATGATTGTATCGCTAATGAGAAGAACCTCAAAGTAGAGAAGATACGCTCATTAAACACAAAATTTTTTCTGATTTTTAATTTCTGTCACCAGCGAACGCCGGTAGGCTGATCCATTGAACACGTTTCTGCTGAACCCCCCCCCTTATATAAGCTTATATATTTAAACTCATACCGCGCCGTGGCTCAGAAAATGGTCAGATCACATAGAAAATTAGTTGTGCTGGGTTTCGGGGCGAAACCCCTAAACAACCGTGAAATCTAGAGATATCGGAACAAAAATTTACATTGTAAGTTTGATTTTAATTCAGAAAAAATTTACACTTGGCAGTCGGGGGGGGCATGCATCCCTCATCCCCCTGGATCCGTCCTTGATATGGTTTACGTGCTCGCTGTCTACCTATTTGTATATGAACAACATGGTCCATCTATAAACCAGCAGCTGAACATAATTTGTTTAGCGCAGGCGTAACTTTGTTATTAATATAACCTAACGTGGGCGACTTTCGTCTTGACCTGTTCAATACCTAGATCAACCAGTTAATTATAGTAATAATGGAAGTGAAAAGTATTCTCTAACTGGCAAATTGCCACGAATTGATAGTTTAGAAAAACAATAAGGTGTAAATTAGCGTTCGCTGTTTTCGAGTCGTAGTCGTGTGTTTCACTCGACTGTTGTGTTGGTGTATGGATTTTCTTGTAAAAGACGAGTCTACACAACCAATTAATTCTTTTTATATTATATGGGAGATTATCAGAAATTATAGACACTTAAATTTTTAGTATATATAGAACCTCTAAAAATACCTTATGGTTATTTTCAGTGCGCGGTGTAAAAATCTAGTGAAGTACAGGTAATCTTATGGTAAGTTTAAACTGAGAGGGTAAAAATACCATAAGGTATTTTTATCCTATTGCCACTGCTTGATTGTATTTATGATTAATAATTAAATACTGTAGTGACCCGATAAGAGGGGGACTGATATTTATTTGGCCTCCCCAGAGGGAACCCCCCCCCCCTTGTTATTCGGTTACGGACTGTTATTTATTTTTAATCCACGCTCCGTCACCGTTCGTTACTGATGTATATCCGGTACTTCAATTATCAATTGAATTAAACGTTTATTTGTCTTGCTCAATAGCTTGAGCGATCATGCAAGGTTATACTTAGGTATGTACTTTCAAAATTAAAGTACGCTTTAAAGTTTCGAACTCAATTTTATTTGGTCCTGGAGTAATTTATGCACTACAATTAGGAATAACTGACCTTCATGGACCCAGACTCCTATTGATTGGGACTCAAAATAGGGACCCCCTTTTATTATAAACACACACCCTGTTATTCGGATCACTACAGTAAAAGCTTACTCATAGAGTAGAGTCAAACAGGTTGAAAGTAACGTGGAATATAGATGGAAAGTTTAATCGATAACATGAGGAGGGATCAGAGTGGCAGTCAAAGGTGTGATGTACCTGACACATATTTCGTTTTTGGGGATTTTCGGTCTTGATAGCTAATATTAGAAATAGATTCGGGCCGGTCACCATGAAGGCACATGGGGGCTCGCCCCTTGCCTGGCAAAACTTTGGACCTTAAAAATTTCAACGTCGCTAAATTTTTCAGGAAGGGCATACAAGGGTTTTCAATGACTTATAAGCAAGATAGAAAATTTTCTAGGGGTTGCCAAAATTTTTTCAGGGGAGAGCTGGGTCCCCCTGCACACTCCTTGGCTACAGTCTTACCACGGTCGGTCACGGGATACACATTGACAATCATTTCATCTCTGCCAGATACATTATGCTGTGAGAAAGTTATCTCTTACCATCGATTGCAATGATTGTATAACCCCTTCTCACATTGAGTTGCCTGTAGGTAACTCAGCGCAATGTATATACGTTAAATAATGTATATCACACCGTGTTTAACAATTGCAACACGTATACATAGTACTAAATCACCACAAGACGTGAGAGCCCCCTCGGGCTCGAGCGTCAAGCTCCTATAGCTGAGTGGTGATGGTATACGCCTCCCACTCCAGTCACTGGAGTTCGAATCCTACCATAAAACTAGGTCTCAGGGGAAATACAAAATATTCATGTGAGAAAGGGTTAAGTGAAAAATTTTCGGTTTACTATCTTTAAACTCTTTTATGCCTCAGTCTCGAGAACTCTACGAGCTACTTGGCGCGAACCTACGACCTTGAAATCAGACCTCAGATGAAATTAAAGTGTCTTTATGGGGGTGGAGGTTTTGCGGCGGCAATTAATTTTCCTCAATACCTCAAAATATATTCTGAACGCGACGTTGTAATGCTATTGATGGGGCTGAACATGGACTGTTTAAGTCGATACTCGGGTACTATTTAGCAGAGCAAATTAGTCTAGACAAAGTTTAATTTATCTTATTTTTCAACACAATAAATTTGTACAATTTATAAATTATTTTCTATATATGACAGAGAATTACTTGAGTTTCCAGTTAAAGTCAGGTCCAAAGAGCCAAAAATAAATACAGATTTAAAACATATTTTTAGTTGTGGCAATTGCATTCGCTCTTCTGAACAGTAAACACGGGTATAACAGTAACGATTGCCAACTAAGACAACAAGTACAGAACAAATGAGTATTTATGCATACAGTTAACGCCATTTGCTCATGTAAAGATCAGGGCCGGAACGTTCTTCTGTGTTGAACTGCAATAGAATAAGCTTAAGCTTTAGACTAATTTTTTGCTTGGCTTAGGCTTAAGCTTAGGCTTAGGAATATGCCCATTCTTACGCTAAGACTAAGGCTTACGCTTAGATTTATGAATATGCTTATAATACTGTTCCGACCCTGTTCTTTACATTGGCCACGAAACTTTTTAAATTATGCTTCTTCATACCTATATACGACCGGAGGCCGGCCTTTGGTTCCGGTTTCGGCCAAAAATCGCCAATTCCTGTTGAGAAATTTTTCTTTACTTGTGTCATATTTACTGAATTTTGTTTGTAATATTGGTGCAATTTTAAAAGTTTTAGCTGGCGAGTTGTGAAATAAGAAGTTTAAAAACAATATTTTGACAACACTACAGATTATTGTTAAAATTAAGAGATTTATTAATATCAACTTTTGTTTCACCTCTGGCTGCGACCAAATTTGTTGATCATCTCCGCAGTTTTATGTTTTCACTTCTCTTTGCAGTCTAGCTCCTTAAAAGCGTAGGTGGATGAAACATAAATTTGAGGCATCTTCGATCTCGAAATCATTAAAAATGTATATATCATATATACAAAAAACATTTAGTATATATACTCTGGGTCGGAAACAGATATGGGCAAGGTGGTGCAATTGCATCTATCTGAAATTCGTATTTAATTTTTATGCAGGTAGCTATGTAAATAAAATAAAAAAATTAAATAGTTGGTCATTGCCTATAGAAACAGTTTTTATTTTAGTTTTCTTCGTTTTAGAATGCAGTTGCGCACCACGCCTCAGTCGAAAATTTTGGCGGGTGGCATGCATGGCTGTTAAAATTTGTTTGACATTTTAAATCGCAATCTTTGTACTTCCATGAACGACGATAAAAAAACATTTTAAATGGCGGACGACATATCGATTTTGAAAGGTCAAAGTTTGCGCACGCTGGCAATCTTACTTATTGATGATTATCCATCAGTTTATTATTAAAGTAATTGCGTGGTATTTTTCATTAGAGAAGCAATAGCAGCTTTAAAATTGCGCGCGAACAGTTTGATAAATATTATTGCTTTTTGAAGAAGGAAACACAACTAAAACACTGCACTATTGTGAGCAGTTGCGTATACCATGAGAGCTCGGAATTGTCGTAGAAATTTGCGTTATCAAGTATGAGCATCATGTTTAGTGCCCTGAAATCACCGAAACGGGAGGCCCCATACGCACACTCAAGAGATCCTAAAATTTTATTAACACTAATGATATTTTGCGTCAAATATGAATTTCACGAAATATATTTGGTGTTGTTCCTTGTTCGTTTAGTTTGCAAGTTTGACGGTTCTTACGTTTGCTTTCAAACGAACAAAACGACGCCATACCGCAACAGTTAATTTTGAGTCGGTCACAAAGTGAGACAGGCCATTAAATGAATTCTAGGGAATGGGGCCAGTTTGACGGCGAGAACCCCTCGCATTGGTTTTGTGGGAGCTCGCGACACATTATAGACGGCAGTGTTAAGTATATAATTTAGGTTTTAATCCAAAACAAGTGCGTTTTGTTCGAATTTTGTACTTCATGCGCGTGTTATAAAAGATTTCCAAAACAAAACAAGATCGACGTTCTTCAGGTGCGCAAATAAAGCGAATTGGAGCAAAACCCAAGCACAAATTTAAGCTTATATTTTCGTAAGAAACAAGGAACTGAAACCAGTGACGTGTGCAGGTGTAAGTCCAAGGGTCTCGACCCACCCATTGCTCAAAAGACTGAAATTAAAATGAGCTTAGTTCACTATAGTAAATGACGTATACTAGCAATTATATGTTTGATCATGACGCGGACTCATGAACTACACTGCAAAAAATGGTGAGCCAAATTGACTCTCTCCGAAATAGGCTTTTCCGGACTGCACAAACTCAGAGCGGGCTCGAGCGTCAAGCTCCTATAGCTGAGTGGTGATGGTATACGCCTCCCACTCCAATCACTGGAGTTCGAATCCTAGCATAAAAGTAGGTCTAACGGAAAATAGAAAATATTCATGTGAGAAAGGGTTAAGCGAAAAATTTTCAGTTTACTATCTATAACCCCTTCTCACATTGAGTTGCCTGTAGGCAACTCAGCGCAGTGTATATACGTTAAATAGTATATATCGCACCGTGTTTAACAATTGCAACACGTATACATAGTACTAAATCACCACAAGACGTGAGAGCCCCCTCGGGCTCGAGCGTCAAGCTCCTATAGCTGAGTGGTGATGGTATACGCCTCCCACTCCAATCACTGGAGTTCGAATCCTAGCATAAAAGTAGGTCTAACGGAAAATAGAAAATATTCATGTGAGAAAGGGTTAAGCGAAAAATTTTCAGTTTACTATCTATAACCCCTTCTCACATTGAGTTGCCTGTAGGCAACTCAGCGCAGTGTATATACGTTAAATAGTATATATCGCACCGTGTTTAACAATTGCAACACGTATACATAGTACTAAATCACCACAAGACGTGAGAGCCCCCTCGGGCTCGAGCGTCAAGCTCCTATAGCTGAGTGGTGATGGTATACGCCTCCCACTCCAATCACTGGAGTTCGAATCCTAGCATAAAAGTAGGTCTAACGGAAAATAGAAAATATTCATGTGAGAAAGGGTTAAGCGAAAAATTTTCAGTTTACTATCTATAACCCCTTCTCACATTGAGTTGCCTGTAGGCAACTCAGCGCAGTGTATATACGTTAAATAGTATATATCGCACCGTGTTTAACAATTGCAACACGTATACATAGTACTAAATCACCACAAGACGTGAGAGCCCCCTCGGGCTCGAGCGTCAAGCTCCTATAGCTGAGTGGTGATGGTATACGCCTCCCACTCCAATCACTGGAGTTCGAATCCTAGCATAAAAGTAGGTCTAACGGAAAATAGAAAATATTCATGTGAGAAAGGGTTAAGCGAAAAATTTTCAGTTTACTATCTATAACCCCTTCTCACATTGAGTTGCCTGTAGGCAACTCAGCGCAGTGTATATACGTTAAATAGTATATATCGCACCGTGTTTAACAATTGCAACACGTATACATAGTACTAAATCACCACAAGACGTGAGAGCCCCCTCGGGCTCGAGCGTCAAGCTCCTATAGCTGAGTGGTGATGGTATACGCCTCCCACTCCAATCACTGGAGTTCGAATCCTAGCATAAAAGTAGGTCTAACGGAAAATAGAAAATATTCATGTGAGAAAGGGTTAAGCGAAAAATTTTCAGTTTACTATCTATAACCCCTTCTCACATTGAGTTGCCTGTAGGCAACTCAGCGCAGTGTATATACGTTAAATAGTATATATCGCACCGTGTTTAACAATTGCAACACGTATACATAGTACTAAATCACCACAAGACGTGAGAGCCCCCTCGGGCTCGAGCGTCAAGCTCCTATAGCTGAGTGGTGATGGTATACGCCTCCCACTCCAATCACTGGAGTTCGAATCCTAGCATAAAAGTAGGTCTAACGGAAAATAGAAAATATTCATGTGAGAAAGGGTTAAGCGAAAAATTTTCAGTTTACTATCTATAACCCCTTCTCACATTGAGTTGCCTGTAGGCAACTCAGCGCAGTGTATATACGTTAAATAGTATATATCGCACCGTGTTTAACAATTGCAACACGTATACATAGTACTAAATCACCACAAGACGTGAGAGCCCCCTCGGGCTCGAGCGTCAAGCTCCTATAGCTGAGTGGTGATGGTATACGCCTCCCACTCCAATCACTGGAGTTCGAATCCTAGCATAAAAGTAGGTCTAACGGAAAATAGAAAATATTCATGTGAGAAAGGGTTAAGCGAAAAATTTTCAGTTTACTATCTATAACCCCTTCTCACATTGAGTTGCCTGTAGGCAACTCAGCGCAGTGTATATACGTTAAATAGTATATATCGCACCGTGTTTAACAATTGCAACACGTATACATAGTACTAAATCACCACAAGACGTGAGAGCCCCCTCGGGCTCGAGCGTCAAGCTCCTATAGCTGAGTGGTGATGGTATACGCCTCCCACTCCAATCACTGGAGTTCGAATCCTAGCATAAAAGTAGGTCTAACGGAAAATAGAAAATATTCATGTGAGAAAGGGTTAAGCGAAAAATTTTCAGTTTACTATCTATAACCCCTTCTCACATTGAGTTGCCTGTAGGCAACTCAGCGCAGTGTATATACGTTAAATAGTATATATCGCACCGTGTTTAACAATTGCAACACGTATACATAGTACTAAATCACCACAAGACGTGAGAGCCCCCTCGGGCTCGAGCGTCAAGCTCCTATAGCTGAGTGGTGATGGTATACGCCTCCCACTCCAATCACTGGAGTTCGAATCCTAGCATAAAAGTAGGTCTAACGGAAAATAGAAAATATTCATGTGAGAAAGGGTTAAGCGAAAAATTTTCAGTTTACTATCTATAACCCCTTCTCACATTGAGTTGCCTGTAGGCAACTCAGCGCAGTGTATATACGTTAAATAGTATATATCGCACCGTGTTTAACAATTGCAACACGTATACATAGTACTAAATCACCACAAGACGTGAGAGCCCCCTCGGGCTCGAGCGTCAAGCTCCTATAGCTGAGTGGTGATGGTATACGCCTCCCACTCCAATCACTGGAGTTCGAATCCTAGCATAAAAGTAGGTCTAACGGAAAATAGAAAATATTCATGTGAGAAAGGGTTAAGCGAAAAATTTTCAGTTTACTATCTATAACCCCTTCTCACATTGAGTTGCCTGTAGGCAACTCAGCGCAGTGTATATACGTTAAATAGTATATATCGCACCGTGTTTAACAATTGCAACACGTATACATAGTACTAAATCACCACAAGACGTGAGAGCCCCCTCGGGCTCGAGCGTCAAGCTCCTATAGCTGAGTGGTGATGGTATACGCCTCCCACTCCAATCACTGGAGTTCGAATCCTAGCATAAAAGTAGGTCTAACGGAAAATAGAAAATATTCATGTGAGAAAGGGTTAAGCGAAAAATTTTCAGTTTACTATCTATAACCCCTTCTCACATTGAGTTGCCTGTAGGCAACTCAGCGCAGTGTATATACGTTAAATAGTATATATCGCACCGTGTTTAACAATTGCAACACGTATACATAGTACTAAATCACCACAAGACGTGAGAGCCCCCTCGGGCTCGAGCGTCAAGCTCCTATAGCTGAGTGGTGATGGTATACGCCTCCCACTCCAATCACTGGAGTTCGAATCCTAGCATAAAAGTAGGTCTAACGGAAAATAGAAAATATTCATGTGAGAAAGGGTTAAGCGAAAAATTTTCAGTTTACTATCTATAACCCCTTCTCACATTGAGTTGCCTGTAGGCAACTCAGCGCAGTGTATATACGTTAAATAGTATATATCGCACCGTGTTTAACAATTGCAACACGTATACATAGTACTAAATCACCACAAGACGTGAGAGCCCCCTCGGGCTCGAGCGTCAAGCTCCTATAGCTGAGTGGTGATGGTATACGCCTCCCACTCCAATCACTGGAGTTCGAATCCTAGCATAAAAGTAGGTCTAACGGAAAATAGAAAATATTCATGTGAGAAAGGGTTAAGCGAAAAATTTTCAGTTTACTATCTATAACCCCTTCTCACATTGAGTTGCCTGTAGGCAACTCAGCGCAGTGTATATACGTTAAATAGTATATATCGCACCGTGTTTAACAATTGCAACACGTATACATAGTACTAAATCACCACAAGACGTGAGAGCCCCCTCGGGCTCGAGCGTCAAGCTCCTATAGCTGAGTGGTGATGGTATACGCCTCCCACTCCAATCACTGGAGTTCGAATCCTAGCATAAAAGTAGGTCTAACGGAAAATAGAAAATATTCATGTGAGAAAGGGTTAAGCGAAAAATTTTCAGTTTACTATCTATAACCCCTTCTCACATTGAGTTGCCTGTAGGCAACTCAGCGCAGTGTATATACGTTAAATAGTATATATCGCACCGTGTTTAACAATTGCAACACGTATACATAGTACTAAATCACCACAAGACGTGAGAGCCCCCTCGGGCTCGAGCGTCAAGCTCCTATAGCTGAGTGGTGATGGTATACGCCTCCCACTCCAATCACTGGAGTTCGAATCCTAGCATAAAAGTAGGTCTAACGGAAAATAGAAAATATTCATGTGAGAAAGGGTTAAGCGAAAAATTTTCAGTTTACTATCTATAACCCCTTCTCACATTGAGTTGCCTGTAGGCAACTCAGCGCAGTGTATATACGTTAAATAGTATATATCGCACCGTGTTTAACAATTGCAACACGTATACATAGTACTAAATCACCACAAGACGTGAGAGCCCCCTCGGGCTCGAGCGTCAAGCTCCTATAGCTGAGTGGTGATGGTATACGCCTCCCACTCCAATCACTGGAGTTCGAATCCTAGCATAAAAGTAGGTCTAACGGAAAATAGAAAATATTCATGTGAGAAAGGGTTAAGCGAAAAATTTTCAGTTTACTATCTATAACCCCTTCTCACATTGAGTTGCCTGTAGGCAACTCAGCGCAGTGTATATACGTTAAATAGTATATATCGCACCGTGTTTAACAATTGCAACACGTATACATAGTACTAAATCACCACAAGACGTGAGAGCCCCCTCGGGCTCGAGCGTCAAGCTCCTATAGCTGAGTGGTGATGGTATACGCCTCCCACTCCAATCACTGGAGTTCGAATCCTAGCATAAAAGTAGGTCTAACGGAAAATAGAAAATATTCATGTGAGAAAGGGTTAAGCGAAAAATTTTCAGTTTACTATCTATAACCCCTTCTCACATTGAGTTGCCTGTAGGCAACTCAGCGCAGTGTATATACGTTAAATAGTATATATCGCACCGTGTTTAACAATTGCAACACGTATACATAGTACTAAATCACCACAAGACGTGAGAGCCCCCTCGGGCTCGAGCGTCAAGCTCCTATAGCTGAGTGGTGATGGTATACGCCTCCCACTCCAATCACTGGAGTTCGAATCCTAGCATAAAAGTAGGTCTAACGGAAAATAGAAAATATTCATGTGAGAAAGGGTTAAGCGAAAAATTTTCAGTTTACTATCTATAACCCCTTCTCACATTGAGTTGCCTGTAGGCAACTCAGCGCAGTGTATATACGTTAAATAGTATATATCGCACCGTGTTTAACAATTGCAACACGTATACATAGTACTAAATCACCACAAGACGTGAGAGCCCCCTCGGGCTCGAGCGTCAAGCTCCTATAGCTGAGTGGTGATGGTATACGCCTCCCACTCCAATCACTGGAGTTCGAATCCTAGCATAAAAGTAGGTCTAACGGAAAATAGAAAATATTCATGTGAGAAAGGGTTAAGCGAAAAATTTTCAGTTTACTATCTATAACCCCTTCTCACATTGAGTTGCCTGTAGGCAACTCAGCGCAGTGTATATACGTTAAATAGTATATATCGCACCGTGTTTAACAATTGCAACACGTATACATAGTACTAAATCACCACAAGACGTGAGAGCCCCCTCGGGCTCGAGCGTCAAGCTCCTATAGCTGAGTGGTGATGGTATACGCCTCCCACTCCAATCACTGGAGTTCGAATCCTAGCATAAAAGTAGGTCTAACGGAAAATAGAAAATATTCATGTGAGAAAGGGTTAAGCGAAAAATTTTCAGTTTACTATCTATAACCCCTTCTCACATTGAGTTGCCTGTAGGCAACTCAGCGCAGTGTATATACGTTAAATAGTATATATCGCACCGTGTTTAACAATTGCAACACGTATACATAGTACTAAATCACCACAAGACGTGAGAGCCCCCTCGGGCTCGAGCGTCAAGCTCCTATAGCTGAGTGGTGATGGTATACGCCTCCCACTCCAATCACTGGAGTTCGAATCCTAGCATAAAAGTAGGTCTAACGGAAAATAGAAAATATTCATGTGAGAAAGGGTTAAGCGAAAAATTTTCAGTTTACTATCTATAACCCCTTCTCACATTGAGTTGCCTGTAGGCAACTCAGCGCAGTGTATATACGTTAAATAGTATATATCGCACCGTGTTTAACAATTGCAACACGTATACATAGTACTAAATCACCACAAGACGTGAGAGCCCCCTCGGGCTCGAGCGTCAAGCTCCTATAGCTGAGTGGTGATGGTATACGCCTCCCACTCCAATCACTGGAGTTCGAATCCTAGCATAAAAGTAGGTCTAACGGAAAATAGAAAATATTCATGTGAGAAAGGGTTAAGCGAAAAATTTTCAGTTTACTATCTATAACCCCTTCTCACATTGAGTTGCCTGTAGGCAACTCAGCGCAGTGTATATACGTTAAATAGTATATATCGCACCGTGTTTAACAATTGCAACACGTATACATAGTACTAAATCACCACAAGACGTGAGAGCCCCCTCGGGCTCGAGCGTCAAGCTCCTATAGCTGAGTGGTGATGGTATACGC